>RJWK010027961.1:0-26118 GCA_004363435.1 Platanista minor | reverse complement strand
AGCTGCGACAGAGAGAGTGGCATGGACATATATGCACTACCAAATGTAAAATAGGTAGCTAGTGGGAAGCAGCTGCATAGCACAGAGACATCAGCTCAGTGCTTTGTGACCACCTAGAAAGGTGGGGTAGGGAGGGTGGGAGGGAGTTGCAAGAGGGAGGGGATATGGGGATATATGTATATGTATAGCTGATTCACTTTGTTGTACAGCAGAAACTAACACACCATTGTAAAGCAATTATAGTCCAAAAAATATGTTGAAAAATTAAAATAAAATTAAAAATAAAAATAAAATACAAGGCACTCCTATAACAGGCCAGATGATTGAAAGGGTTATTGAGATAGACTTATAACTTACAACGTAAAACACATGATACATATTATTTTATTCCTTTAGAAAGTTAAGACATATGAAATATTTGGCAGGAGTTCTTTATCAGAACAGAATCTCTTAGAACTAAAAATGAATGCTTTTCTCCACAAACAAACTCGGTGACTTCATAAAAGTATCCATGGAAACCAATACCTGTTAGAAGTTCTTATATGCATACACAAGGTTATTTTCTTTTACATTTTACTTTAACAAAAACGTGAATAGAATGGAAAACATTAAACTATTAGCAAACTCTGAAGCCTTACATAATAGTTTTGGACAAAAAGCCCATTCTATGTCTATAGTTTCTACTTGGCACAAGACCCAATGACTTTTCAGCATATGTTCATCGATAGATAAAATAAGGATTATTAGATGTCCTATTATACTCATGGAAAGAAATTTACAATTTTATTTTTTAGCTTCAGAACCAGGATTAATGCACATTCAATTTAAATAGTATTTCACCATTTTTCAGTCAAATAAAACATGCATTTAAAAAAGCAGGTTCTTTCCAAAGCCTCTTCAAGGGTAGATTTCATTTGGATAAAGTGGGGAACTTGAAGAAAAGGAGATAGAGAGAGCTGATGCCTCCGGAAAAGCCAAGGCCATGGCATTTACTCAAAGAATTTCTGTAATTGGCAATTTCATAGAATGAAAGAACTGTGGAAATAAATGAAATTCACCCAAATGAGAATAAGCAAAGACTATTTATTCTACGGCAAGGGAGTCAGCTACAGTCGCTTTCGTTTTAGTAGAGACTCGAAGACCGGCAGAATGGCAAAGCTTTAGAGTGGAAAGAAGGGGAGGTTTCAGATCTGCCCTGACTGGAGGCTGATGGCGTGGGGAAGCAGCAGGCAGGCTAACTAGAAGTAGGGCATCCTACCTGATTGGTTAGGGTGCATATCTGGCTTTCTCCAGGGGGTCCTAATTTCAAAGCAGGAACAGAAAGTTGCTTATTAATCAAGTCCTGATCATCTGGGGCCAATTGCTGCAGCAATTGTGGTTTGGCTTCCTGGACTGGTTGCTGCAGATTGTGGGTCAGAGTTCTGTTTTTATAGATTGTCTGGCTGTTGTCCGTTTGAATGGTTAGTCTCTTGAAACCAAAGGTTGGTTAGTGATTTCACCAACTAGCTAAAAAATCTCAGTCCTAGGGTAGTCATATAAGGAAAAGTGAGCTGAGGATAGGAAAATGAGTGATAATGAGAGAGAATGGCAGCAGAAAGAAGAGAAAATTAAAGAAGTAGAAAGAAGGGTGAACTGCAGTCTGGGAATAGGTAGAGGTGGGGAAAAGAAAAAAACAGAAGCAAACTGGTTAAGTCTTTTTTGTGTCTCTCTTCCGAAAGAGGGTATTCTCATGCAATAATGGACTTAACACTGCAGGTCCATGCATTTTAAATGAATTAAGAAATATTCAATTAAATGGAGATATCAGATACATAGGATAGGCAATTTAAGGAAATATGAAAGCCCTTTGATATTTTAGTTGATATGTCTTAACACTGTGAGCTAGTGTTTGTGTAACAGGGCTATTCTTTCAAAACTAGATTATATATTTTTCAGGTCAGCCTTGGAGATCAAGATGTCTTTATTCAAAGGCATATGGGCAAGGAAACAAGCACATCTATCATGGAGTATTGAATAGTCTTTTACCATCTTATGCATCATACCTTCTGCCCAAACTTCCCACAGATTTCTCTGGTCCTGCCAATCTACATCATTCTCTGTTCCTGAGCCCATCTGTACTGTGCTGGCAGCTGAGAGTTTGCACACTATATCTCCCTCTGATGTGTTTTTAAAAACCCCAAAACAAAGAATAAGTTTATTAAGTTTACTTTTGCATGTGAAAATTTGCCACGTTACAGGTGATTCTGGAGTGGTGGGAAACCGAACATATATGTGAGGGGCCTCAAGTCAAAGGCCAGAATATGGGATGAGGGCCAGGGTGATTCCAACGACCTCCAGTAGAGATAAAGGCGTCAGCACACTCCACCTACTCAGTTCTATTCTCTACTCAGAGGAGCAGAAAATAATTATTTTCATTATATTTCATTTTTTTCATTTTGAAATCATTCTTTAAATTTTTCAGGATTTTTTTTTTGGAAAACCTGGTTCTGCTTTATAAATGCCACATGAGTCATATGGGCAGTAAAACAATGGAGGGAATTAGCAATGAGATATGCTGTTTGGTTAATCATTCACAATTGATTTTCTTCCCCCTTAATTTACTCAATACTGGTAATTAGTAACTTTTTTTTTTACCTACCTCATAAAATCTGGGTCTTAAATTTCAGGACAATCCATGGTTCAAGGGGCATTTTATTTGTGCCCTTTCCATTTACGGGTATCAAAGACTTTGAACACACAGACTCAGTCTTGTGCATTTTCTATACAAATCCTGAGCAGGCCTGTGAACATGGATGTCTATTCTATCTAGTAGACAGAGTTGGAATTGGCCTGGCTCACAGAGCATCCAAAGTAGTTGCTTTTATATATTCACCAGTCATCTGTCTTCCTCCCATACCTTACCTATGACCAGTTCTCTGTTATGATTTCTTGATTGTCATATGTGCTAAACCCCAACACAATATCAGCTAATGGTTCTGCTCTCCTTTGTCATGTACTTTACTGTGAGAGGTGAAGGAAAACTCTGTTCGTCAAATCTCTAGCCACTGGATTACATCATGTTCAGACAGAGCTCCCTGAAGCCACAATTCAGGCCTCTCTGTGAGAGACGGCTACTGACCTATATCTCTCAGCAACTTGGATCCCACGGCCAGTAAACCAAGCCTCAATGCACGTGATTGTCAACCAGTCATGAATGTGACTTCACAGCTTCCCTTATACATGGGATGGAGGTAGACCTCCAGTTTGCACTGTCTGTCCATCTTGGTCCCATTTATCCTTTGCCTATTACCATTTTCCTATTAGCCTGCTGTAGAGAATTATCATAGTATTTGTGTTTATGGGGATGACTAGGACGTGTCCAAGAGAATGAGTGGAATGGCCATGCACTCTGCACACACTGTAGAGACAAGATTCATAGGGACAAGAATTCAGATCTTGACTCAGACAGCGATTAGCTATATGATTTTAGATGAGTGACAACTTGGATCCCTTTCTTCATCTGTAAAGTATGAATTATAATTCTTCATCTTAAAGATTTTGTAAGGATTTAATAAGATAATAAATGTAATATAAGGTAAAGCTATGTAATGTATATAAAATAGCAAGCACAGATTAAGTAATGAGTACTGTTAGTTCTTTACCCCCCTTTGGTAGGAAAGAAGACCTCCTGAAATTTGTTTTTATTACCATACACACATTCTTTTTAAGATTCTATAGCTGTATAGCTACATTATACATGTAGAACTGATTTTTTGTTATTCACTGTTAGGGCTTATAAAGTCCCTGTGAACACTGAATTGGCAAATAATGAACGCTTGCTCCTAGGGGAAATACAGGGTTAGGTTTCTGCAAGCCTCCAGTCACAATATTTTCATCAGTTGACCAAAACATAACCTATTGTTATGAGTATTTTTGTTTAAAGACACCTTATTTAGTATATATTGTCGGTTCATTAACACTGAACTCACAGCCACAGCACTATAACTCATGCCTAAAAAAGCTTATCTAACATACATATTTTCTCTGTAAGGCACATTACAGTCTTCTCACACTTACGAACACTGGATAGCACTTCAGCACTAGGCTTGGGGGCCATTATAAACAGTGAAATCACCAACAAAAGGCAAAAAAAAAAAAGCAAAAACGAACGTAGCACTAAATAGATGCAAAAGGATATAGTACTAGAGCCAAAAATAGAAGGGAGAGTTTGACATCTGCTGAGCTGCTCAAGTTTTTTTACCACTCCCCACAAATGACTGCAGAAGAAGCATCCTTGCATACTGATTTGGGTATTACAAATACATTTTAGTGAGTAGGCAAATTCACAAATCTGGAATCCACAAATAATGAGGACCTAATATATTTATAAAAGCATACATTTATACATTTTATGACAGGCAAGTTTCCCTTTTGCTACTGAATGTACATGAATATTGTTGTCAACCAAAGGCGTTTATACCGAATACTGAATTTATACTGAACTTACATGATGGTATGCTTCTTTACACCATTTCACTGGCGGGACTCTGATTTTCAGTTCATCTATGGGTGTACACTCAAAGAAGAGGCACAGGACCCTATGCTCAGATGGTCCCCACACTTGTTTTAATACCCTTCACTGTGTTTAAATTCTGAGCATTTTTGAACAAGGGGCTTCACATCTTCATTTTTCACTGGGTCCTACACATTATCTAGCTAGCCCTAATTATGACCACCCATGAAGGCCATTTTTAATTTTCTGATTTCTAGTAGAGCTATGATAGCCCACAAATGCCACAGCATCAGGGCAAGAGGACTCTAGGATTCAGAGACAATGAGGAACAATTCACAGATAGGAGGAAACTAGGGAAAGGAATTGTTTAAATCTGATATGAATTCCTGAGCGAACTCTCATACTTAATACGTATAGAACTGACTAGAATGAACATAGCAAATACTTTGAGAAGGTACTGTACAGATCACTCTCCAGGTTCCAGACTGGCCCACAGTGGTGCACAGAAGCCAACCAGAATAGCACTGCAGACTTTGAAGACTAAACTGATACAGGAACCACAGAAGACAGGTCAAGACCCACAGCTTCAATATAACCATGCTAACTGCTTACTAAGACAAAGCAAATTAATATTCTCCAGAAGATTTTAATAGGACCCAGAGTCTCATAACACAATAGTCAAAATATTGAGGATTGGGCTTCCTTGGTGGCGCAGTGGTTGAGAGTCCACCTGCCGATGCAGGGGACATGGGTTCGTGCCCCGGTCCAGGAAGAACCCACATGCTGCGGAGCGGCTGGGCCCATGAGCCATGACCACTGAGCCTGCGTGTCTGGAGCCTGTGCTCCACAATGGGAGAGGCCACAACAGTGAGAGGCCCATGTACCGCAAAAAAAAAACAAAAAACAAAACAAAACAAAAAAAAAACTTGGGGTCTTTGTGGTTTTTTTAAGCTTTTTTTTTTTTTTTTTTTTTTTTTTTTTTTGGCTGTGTTGGGTCTTCGTTGCTGTGTGTGGGATTTCTCTAGTTGCAGTGAGTGGAGACTACTCTTCATTTCAGTGAGAGGGCTTCTCACTGCAGTGGCTTCTCTCGTTGTGGAACATGGGCTCTAAGTGCATGGACTTCAGTAGTTGTAGCACATGGGCTTGGCAGTTGTGGCACATGGGCTCAGTAGTTGTGGCTCATGGGCTCCAGAGCGTAGACTCAGTAGTTGTGGCACACAGGCTTAGCTACTCTGAGGTATCTTCCTGAACCAGGGACTGAACCCATGTCCCCTGCATTGGCAGGCAGATTCTTAACCACTGCACCACCAGGGAAGTCCCTAAGCTATCTTCATTGTTGGTCTCATGATTGCAAAGAGAAATTTTTTTCATATTATTATTTGTTTAATTCACAGACTCTTTTTCCAGATGTTTGAGGTTGCAAAATGACACTGATATGATAGAAAAGAAGATACCACATACTAAAGTTTTTTTTAAATTAATAACAAAATGTAAACTCTATTTTAACATAAAAATTCTGGACTTTTTCAAAGGTTTTATTGAACTCAGATGTTCTTAAAATTAAATAGTTACTTAAACCTTTTATCTTCTTCACATAAATAAGTAGAGCACATAGGAAACAATCTCATTTACTATCATATCAAAAAGAATAAAATACATAGGAATAAACCTACCTAAGGACACAAAAGATCAGTACTCTGAAAACTATATGACTCTGATGAAAGAAGTTGAATACAATACAAACTGATGGAAAGGTATACTGTGTTCTTGGATTGGAATAACCAATATTTTTAAAATGACCATACTACCAAAGGCAATAACAGCTTCAAAGCAATCCCTATCAAATTACCAACAGAATTTTTCACAGAGCTAGAACAACTGATTTTAAGATTTGTATGGAAACACAAAAGACCCTCAATAACCAAAATTATCTTGAGAAAGAAGAACAAAGCTGGAGGAATCATGCTCCCTGACTTCAGACTATACTACAAAGCTAGTAATCAAAACAGCATGGTACTGGCACCAAAAGAGACACATAGATCAATGGAACAGAACAGAAAGCTGAGACATAAACCCATGCTCTTATGGTCAATTAGTCTATGATAAAGGAGGCAAGAAGATACAATAAAGAAAAGACATTCTCTTCAATAAGTGCTAGGAAACCTGGACAGCTACATGTAAAAGAATGAAATCAGAACATTCTCTAACACCACATACAAAAATAAACTCAAAATGGATTAAAGACCTAAATGTAAAACTGATACTATAAAACTCACAGAGGAAAACATAGGCAGAACACTCTTTGACATAAATCTCAGCAATATCTTTTTGGATTCACCTTCTAGAGTAATGGAAATAAAAGCAAAAATAAGCAAATGGGACCTAATTAAACTTATAAGCTTTTGTACAGAAAAGGCAACCATAAGACAAAAAGACAACCTATGGAATGGGCGAAAATAATTGTAAATGATTTGACTGACAAGGGACTAATTTCCAAAATATACAAACAGCTCATACAGCTCAATATCAAAAAAAAAAACCAAACAACTCAATCAAAAAATGGGCAGAAGACCTAAATAGAAATTTCTCCAAAGAAGATATATTGATGGCCAACAGGAATATGAAGATACTCAACATCACTAATTATTAGAGAAATGCAAATCAAACTACAATGAGGTATCACCTCACACCTGTCAGAATGGCTATCATCAAAAAGTCTACAAGTAATAAATGCTGGAGAGGGTGTGGAGAAAAAGGAATCCCCCTACACTCTTGATGGGAATGTAAATTGTTGCAGTCACTGTCGACAACCGTACGGAGGTACCTTAAAACACTAAAAATAGAATTACCATATGACCCAGCAATCCCACTCCTGGGCATATACCCAGAGAAAACCATAATTTGAAAAGATTCATGCACCCCAATGTTCATTGCAGCACTATTTACAATAGCTAAGACATGGATGCAACCTAAATGTCCACCAACAGAGGACTGTATAAAGATGTGGTACATATATACAATGGAATATTATTACTCAGATATATAAAAGAATGAAATAATGTCATTTTCAGGAACATGGATGGCCCTAGAGATGATCATACTAAGTGAAGTAAAGTCAGATAAAGACAAATATCATGTGATATCACTTATACATGGAGGCTAAAAAGATGATACAAATGAACTTATTTACAAAACAGAAACAGACTTACAGACTTCTAGAACAAACTTACGGTTACCAAAGGGGAAAGGTGCGGGGGGAGGGATAAATTAGGAGGTTGGGATTAACATATACATACTACTATATATTATAAAATAGATAATCAACAAGGACCTACTATATAGCACAGGGAATTCTACTCAGTATTCTGTAATAACCTGTATGGGAAAAGAATATGAAAAAGAATGGATATCTGTATATGTATAACTGAACCACTTTGCTGTACACCTGAAACACAACATTGTAAATCAACTATACCCCAATATAAAATAAAAACTAAATTACAAAAAGAATATTTATTTAGATGATGGCAGAAATCCTTTCACAATGTATACATATATCCAAATCATTGTGTTGTACACTTTAAATATCTCACAATTTTATTTGTCAATTATACTCCAATAAATCTGAAAAAATGAAATATAAATACATGAATCAAAAAAAAATTTTAAGGTAAAGAAAAATCAATCATTTATATGCCTAATAAGCATCTTAAACCTGAAATACCTTGATGAACTTTTGTTTCATTCACAAGTAGAAAAGTGGGGTGGGGGTAGCACATAACATGGATATAATTATAAAGTCTGAATTCTAAATTTGGGATTAATGAAAATGTAAATCTAGTGTTTTGCTGCAGTAATTTTATAATTTTGTGATAAGTGCTTCCTGTAATTATATATAATACTTTTGCTAGATGCTCACTTAATTATGCAGTATTTTAAAACAGTCTTCTGTCACCAAACATTTTTCTTATCTCTTTTGGAATTGTCCAGAAAATAAGCTTATGACTATAAAATTATTAAACTTGATTAAAAAAACATGAAACAACTCAGGGAACACAGAATACGAAGCCTTGTTTAAAACAAACAAAAGCTACCATTTAATACTAAATCCAGTTGATAAAGAAATGAATCAAAATAAAGATACCAGAAGAGGAAAAGTCCTGGTAAAAAGTCTGTGTGCATATTGTGTATGTTTTATAGAATATGATAGCTAAATATCTGCAGAAATAACAATGGAAATATTATTAGCCTCACAATAGGAAAACAATATTATGAAAGATAAAAATTGGAAGGGAAGGTTAGAGAACATTGGATGAAAAGTAAGAATGCTAATTTTCTTATCTTTCAAATTGTCTAAACCTGAAAAAAAATGTTTAACAAATGACTCAAATTTCTTAATGTTTTCATAATCTTTTTTCCTAACCTTAGAAGAACCTTTCAGAGATTCTCATGATATATATCTCCTTTTTAAGTTTGTTTAAAATTAGAATTAATGCTTTTATTTAAAAATAAATGCAGAACTTTCAGTTTTGCTTTGACATGTAAAGTACTTAAAAGTAGTCACTACTGTCTCTTCTATAAGAAAAGCTGGAGAAACTGAAAATTAATGACTTTTCTTGGATCCACTAGAGAACTGAGGTTGCAGAGTAAATCACCACCTCAAAATCTGGAAAGACAGTTGAATACAGAGAATCACAGCTGAGATCCTCTTACCTGGAGCAGAAGCTGCTGCAGTAGGAACACTTAAATGGCAATTTTGATAAATTTCTGGAAGAAGCTGAGTGTGGTTTAGCTTGAGAATGAGAAACTCCTGGGGGCCTTAGTCTTAGAGAGGGGGATTCTCCACATTTTCTTCAGCTTTTCCTAGAGAAATTCTGTGAGGTTATCACAGTAAGGATCTGAGAAAGACCCTCCTGGCGCTGGTAGGGAGAGGGGAAGATTAATTATTATGAAATACCTCCAGAGCATTCTCCATAACTAAGGCAAGACCTAACTAGAGCCTTACCCCAGCTGAGGGAATACAATTTCTCCACATCCAGCTGCCTCTAAACTTCTGTCTCACCTAAGGTCCAGGCTTTCTAACAGCCTCAAGTGTTAAAAGAAATAGATCAGGAACCTGCAGGCAGGAAAGGGAGTAGAGGAAGAGGGGAAAAACCTATACCACTGGAGAAACACCTGTGAAGGTCAAAGCCTGAGACACAGGCTAACTAAAATACTGACATTTAATTGAATGATTATAAAGCACTGCCTCTCTCCACACTACCAGGACTCTAGTATGTTAACAGTAGATTGTAGCTGAAAAAGCTGCAAGACACAGACTCTCTCTGAAGAGGAGGAGTTGGGAAACCCAACAGCAAGAGAGAAGGCAAAACCAAGGACCATAGAGGAATCTGGAGCCTCTGACACACAGAGCTACAGCAAACGTGATACATAGCCCAAAGCCTAGTCATATTAACATAAATGCTTATACTAAAGGCTTATTTACCTTGGTTTCTATTACCTGGTGCAACACGTCTGACTTTCAAAAAATAATTACAAGGCAAGAAAAAACACAGTCTGAAGAACAAAGCAATGATCAGAATCAGATATGACACAGATGTTGAAACTATCAGACAGGGAATTTAAAATAACTATGATTAATAAATTAAGGGGTCTCCTGGAAGAAGGTGGACAACATGCAAGAATATATGGGTAATGTTAAGCAAAGACAGAAACTCTAAGAAAGAATCATAAGGAAATGTTAGACATGAAAAATTGTAAAAGAAATGAAGAATATCATTAATGGGCTTATCAAAATAGACTTGACATACTGATGTAAGATTAAGTGAGCTTGAAGATAGGTTCACAGAAACTTACCTGCAAACTGAAATGCAAACAGAAAAAAGGATGGAAAAAAGACCCCCCCAAACAGAACATCCAAGAACTGTGGGACAATATCAAGAGGTGTAAGAAACCGCCAAATTGTCCTAAAGTGCCTGTACTATTTTGCATTCCCAGACAGTGATGAATGAGAGCTCCTGTTGCTTCATATCCTTGCCAGCAATTGGTATTGTCTGGTTTTTTTTAATGTTAGCTATTCTAATAGTTCTGTAGTGGCATCTCGTTGTTTTGTTTGCAATTCCTTATGGCATATGATGTTGGGAATCTTTTCATACCCTTGTTTTCCATTTTATATCTTATTTAGTGAGATGTTCAGATATTTTATCCATTTTTAATTGTTTTTATTGGTGAGTTTTAAGGTTTATATATTTTGATAGGTCTTTCATCAGATATATGTTTTACTATTTTCTCTCACTCAGTGGCTTTTCATTTTCTTAACAGTAATTGGAACAGCAGAAGTTTTAAATTTTAATAAAATTCAACTTATCAGTTTTTATTTTATGAATCATTATTTTGGTGTGTATCTAAAACCTCTTCACCAATCCTAAGGCCACATAGTTTTTTCACTTGTTTTCTTTTAAAAGTTTTATAGTTTTGCATTTTACAATTAGACCTATAATCCATTTTGAGTTAATTTCTTGTGTATGATGTAAAGTTTGTGTCTAGATTCATCTGTTTACATATAGACATCCACTTGAACCCATGTCCCCTGCATTGGCAGACGGATTCTTAACCACTGAGCCACCAGGGAAGCACTTTCTGAGAGTTTTTAACATGAATGAGTGTTGAATTTTGTCAAATGCTTTTTTCTGTGTCAACTGATGCGATAATATGATTTTTTTCTTCTTTACCTGTTAATGTGGTGGGTTGCATTTCAAATGTTTAACTAGCCTTATATATTTGAAATGAATCTCACTTGGCTATGGTATAAAATTCTTATTATACATTATGGATTTGCCAGTATTGTTGATTTGATTTGCTAGTATTTTGTCAAGGATTTTTCCATTTATATTTATGAGAGATATTGGTCTATAGTTTTTCTTTCCTGTAAAGTCTTTTTTTTTTTTATTACTAGGGTAATGCTGGCCTTAACAGATGAGTTAGGAAGTGTTCCCTCTGCTACCATTTTCTGGAAAAGGTAGTGTGAACCATTGGTATTATTTCTTTCTTGAAGTTTTAGAATTGGTAGAATTCACCAGTGAAATCATCTGGGTGGTGAGGTGGTATGAGAACACTCTGTACTACCTTTGCAACTTTTTTATAAATTAAAAATATTGTGAAATAAAAAGTTCATTAAGAATACTCAGAATGTCACCCAAAAAAATTACACCTCTGTGTATCTATCCATCTAAAGAACACCTGCTATTTGTATGTATGTTTGTAGTGATGTGCAGGATGATGTTCATACATTAACGATAACTATTTCATGGTTGAGTCTTTGTATATTTTAAGCTTTCTTATTTTTGATTTCAATATAATGAATATGTGCATTTTTATCAAAACAATAATGTCATGCTAAAATATTGAAGGATGGCTATTAACTGCTAATTGTGAGGAATCCCGTGGTGAAGTGTATTAAGTTCTTAGTTTATTACTCACCATCTAATGTACTCTCAGAATGATTATTACTATTATTTTGTTGCAAGTACTTTATGCTCTGACTCCTGCTAACCTCTCCAGTCAATTTATCACCATTTCCCACCCCAAAATTGATGCTTTAGTATACCATAACAAAGACACAGTATGTGGTGATTAAGAGTTTAAACTATCTGGTCCAGCATGCTCAAAATTACAGCTCACCTTTGCCTCTGGGAGCCCACAGGCAAGTTCTTTAACCTCTCTAGGCCTCAGTCCCTTCACTGGAAAAATGGAAATTATATTATTATCCACCTTACAGGGTTTTTATGAGGATTGAATGAGACTCTGCATCTAACACAGTTCTAGCACTTAGTTAATAAAAACTGTTTTACAGCTACTGTTACTACCATCATTACACCACACCACCATTAATCTCCACTATCACTACTACCACTGCTGCTACTCCTACTGATGTTTTCACCACTACACCAGCTTCTTCATCATTATTTATGCAGGTTTTTTTGCTTAGAGTATTCATGTTTTTATTTTCCCAGTCCATTATTAATTTTTCTACTGGTATGCTGGTAAACATTTAATAATCTATTCTAAGAAAAACAAAACAACCCTCTAATTTGTAAAGGTTGCCAATTCCCATTGTATAAATACTTTCATCATAGCTGATTTCAAGTTACCAACTTGACATCATTAAATGTAAAGTTGGGAAAAGAAGCAGTAGCAACATTATATAGTATTTCTATCATACAGATTCATTAGTTGTAAGTAGCCTTAAGAGTGTAGATAATAGAAAAACATAATGTATGGTAACAATTAGGAAGTGATGAGTTTCAAATACTTATTACCTTTCTACATGATGTAATTTACTTATTATTTTATATAATTTAATTTTTAACACAGACTGTGTTTAACGAACAGTTTGCAAAATTCCTAAAAATTTAATAGTCAATTCTCACGAGCCAGTACTAGTCAGCTCCAATGTATCGCTGGACTTACTATTTTGATTTAATGATTGAGTCTCATCTTACTATCTTAGCTCAGACATTACCTTCTTAGTTTTTATAGACTGCCAAAATGGGACATAGAAACCCTGTTACAAAATACTTATGGCTAGTAATAATTTTTGTTCAGAACACAAAATTAGAAACAGAATTGTTCTTGGTCTTTGCTTATACTTTTTCTCCCCCAAAATCCATCTTCTAAATTTTACATAATTCTTAACTGAAAAATATATGTTTATATAGAATATATAAAAATTAAAAATATTCAAATTTCAAAAAATAAAAATATTCAAAAATCTGTATATACAGATTTCAGAAAATAATACCCTCTTAGAAACAGTGAATTTTAGAATGATGTATACATTTAATTATATATTTTAGGTTTTCCAAACAACCTTCAGTCCTTCTTATCTAAGTTTGGTCCCTTATATTCATCTTCCTGTTTTAGTATTTGAGGGAAGGCGACAAAACTTTATTGAAGGCCCCAGCTCCAAACAGCTACTCTCCACATTTCTGTGACCCTCCCTGTATTGCCCCTTCAGGCCCAGGAGGTAATGGCTTCCAGCTGGTGATAGCCCCAGGGTACTGCACTATCCCCTGTTCATTCCCTGAACTCTGCTTACATTTGTGTAAATCTTCTAAAATTACCTAAACTTGGTTTGCATCTCTTCCATGCAGGGACCTCATACATTATCCTTTTGTCAGGCTTTAAAAAATATTACTGTTACGTTAGCTTTATAAAATTAATGGGGAAAATAGCATTCAGTCTGAGAAGTGAGCTTAGAAAATGAATTTTTTTTCACTTAATGCTTTTTTTATCATTTGATTTTTTTAAGACAACAAAATATTAAGAAAAAAATTAAGAAAAAATTACATGCATCTGAAAGCTTTTTATAGTTTTCTTTTTCACCCATAAAACCTTTTGCCTATTACCATTTGTTTTAATATTTACTAAATTTGGACAAAAAGATGATAGTTGTTTTAATTTATATTTCTTTGATCATTAGTGAGACTCAAAAATTTGTATCACTAAGGATTGTTTCATTTAAAGAAACAGATTCTGGGACTTTCCTGGAGGTGCAGTGGTTAAGACTCCGTGCTTCCACTGAAGGGGTCATGGGTTCAATCCCTGATTGGGGAAGTTCCACATCCCATGTGGTGTGGCAAAAAAAAAAAAAAAAAAGAAAAAGAAAAAAAGAACAAACAGATTCTATATACCTTAAATAAGGAAAGAGGTGGTTAACTGGAAGGACACTGGGTAGCTCACGGACTGTGAGATGGAAGAGCAGCATGCAACTGTGAGCATTCTCTTCTATGGTGCTGCCTTCAAATAATTTAGCATCAATTACTTTGCATCCCTTTATGTGTCCACTTAGGATGATGATTCCTGGGCAAGAGTCTGGTTGGAGTAGCACAGGTCACACAATACACATTGTGATCAGGAGTACATGGTTCACTGTTGCTGGTTCCACCAGAATCATATGAAATGGAGGATGCAGTTCCACAGTGAAAAGATGCCAGACATGCAAAGACAGCAGCAGTCACCTCAGTTTTTCACATGTTTTTGACCATTTGTGTTATTTCCTTTGGAAACTGCCTATACACTTTTTTGGATTATTTTTCTGTAGGAATGTTAGACATGTTTAGAATGGTTTACTTGAGGTTTTTTTGTATTTTAAGACTATTAACAGCTTGGTATGTTTGTTGCAAAATTTTTTCTTAATACATCAATTTCTTTTAGCTTAGTTTTTCATGTTTTTAACTTAAAGAATGCTTACATTGTTAAACATTAATCTTTGCTTTTTAATTTTAAAATTATTGCTCTACCTGGAATCAATTTTGGTTTGCAATATCAGATAGGAATTTAATTTTTCCTAAATGGTATGTTAATTGTTTCAGTATCACTTATTAGATAGTTTCCCACTGCATGAAATGCCACTTTTGATATACTAAATTCTTATATTCAATTATATTTAGCTTCTGAAATTTCTGTTCTGTTTCAAATATGGCTTTTCAATTACAGCTCTTTTTTTTCATTCATGAGCTGCACATTATTAAATTATTGTAGCTTTAAAATGCATTTTAAATATATGACAGAATAACTCCTCTCTTTTAACTTTTACAAAATTTCCCAGGCTGTTGTCCTTTTTCAGGATGAACTTTATTATTATTTGCTCAAGTTGTCCACAATCTTACTTTGTTACATTAAATATTGTTATCAATTTGAAGAGAATGAAAATAAGTATGAGTCTTTCCAAGCAGAAACATTGTATGTTTTTCTGTTTTTTAAAACCTTTTTATGTTGCACAGAAAATGTTTGTATTTTTTATACAAATGTTCATACCTTATGTTATTCCTTTAAAAATATTTTTATTGATACTATGAATGGCAGTTTTCCATTATGTTTCCTAAAAAGGTTTATCAGTGATATGTAGATTATTTTCAATTCAATTATAATACATTCTTCTATTAGGTAAAATATGTTTTAGTCAATTTCCATATTTTACCCCAAGTATTCTTTCTTGAATCAATTAGGTAGAGAATCATCTATTTGAATATTTTCCAATATATTTATATAGAATTTTCTATAGTAGTATCATGATCTCCATGCTCTTCTGTGTACAGATATAAGGCTACTTCTGTTCCCCTTCCCTCTCATGATCTCTCATCTGTTGTCTCTATCTCAATAGTGTGTGTGTGTGTTCATCTCTTTCTTTCTTTTGATTATCCCTGATAGGATTTCCTTACTTTATTGGTATTTTATATATAAAGCCAATCCTTAAATTTATTAGGAGTTCTCTTTTCTTTGCTTTCCATTCATCAATTTCTGTTTTTATCTTTAGTTCCTCTATTCTACTGTACTGTTGTATTTACTTTTGCCTTTTAAAAACTGTTTTAGGGCTTCCCTGGTGGTGCAGTGGTTGAGAGTCCGCCTGCCGATGCAGGGGACGCGGGTTCGTGCCCCGGTCTGGGAGGATCCCACATGCCATGGAGCAGCTGGGCCCGTGAGCCATGGCCGCTGAGCCTGCGTGTCCGGAGCCTGTGCTCCGCAACAGGAGAGGCCACAATAGTGAGAGGCCCGCGTACATTAAAAAAAAAAAACAAAAAACTATTTTAGTTGAAAGTTTTCTAATTCACTCATTTTAATCTTTTACTATTTTTGTAAAACATTTAAATCTATCAATTTTCATCCAAGTAGAACTTTTTATTGTAACCTATATGTGTTTTGTGATATGTTTAAAGCCATATAATTTATGACCAGCATAATATTTGTCCTAATATCTAAGATACTTTGTGTGTTTTTGTGGTGGTTGTTTTATTACAGAATTTCAATACCAGGATTTCCAGGCATCATTCCCTTTTCATTTACTCTGCCTTATATTAAGTGAGTTGTTTAATCTCAGTTCCTATTCCAACTCAATTTTTTTTCAACTTTTTTTCATATTATATTTTGATTATTTCTAGATGATACTGATGAGTTGTATTTTGATAGTCCCAGAAATGTGTTAGAACATACAGAGCTAGAAGCCAAAATGTAGTCCTTAAGGTCAAATTTCAAATCTAAACAGCTTCACAAGTTTTTCAGTGGTTGGAAAAAGATGTTTTCTTGTTTCTTTTCTCACTAAGATAGGGTTTATAGGTTTTTAACCTATGATATTTATTTTTCTCCTCACAAAACATGCTATTCAAGCCTGAATATTTAGCAGACTTTATTAACAAATTATAGTTGATCCCTATGTATACTTACTCAAAGTTTTTCCTTAATTTTGAAAATATTATATGAATTTAACTGATAAAAAATATATCTGAGTCATTGACAGAAAAATACTCATTTAATTTTCTGAATTTATATGTATAAATAAAAGGGAAATATTTTACCAAAAAATTCAGAACACAGTATCTACTTCTACATTAGAGTCACAATAATTAAAAGTGATTTTATGATATTTAATGACTTGGAAAAAGTGAATTTGCTTCTAGTTCTTTGTCTTGTCAATACCTTGTGGCATTATCAAACCTGTTGATTTTCTAGTACGTTGTTTATCCCATGTTTTTAAGCTTTAAATGTTGTTACAAATGTTCTCATTATTTTGAATGTGAACACAGAAAAATCCAAAGATTGAATTGCATAATTTTACCCTTTTTGTTAACTTATTATTGAAGCAAATACATATAGAGGCAATCATTCATAACCTTCCCATGGATCAGGTTGATACTTCTTAAATGAGAAAAACATATATAAATTTATTGTATATATGCACATCAAAATCCTAGTAATTCTGAGTGCAGTAAAGCAACTAATGGAAAAAAAGGCCTTTAAATGGTTAAAGGGATTAAGGTATTTGTGAGGAATGCTAGATTCTGCTTTGTCTATACTTCATTAGCCACAGGTAGTAACTTCTGCTGAAAATTCATGAGGCTGGTTTTGTTTGATTTTTTTCTTGTAGCTTTGTAAGAGTTCCTGTTCTAGCCCTTTTAATAATTAATGTAGAGATGGTCTTTCATTTGTGAGCAAGAATATTTGCTCACTGCCTTGAGGGCTGAGGAATGAAACATTCAGTGTTTTAAAGATTTGGTTAAGAAATAAATGTTTTCACTGCATTCATCTTTTATGAATTGTTTCAGCTTATTAATTTATATAATTAGTACATTATATGATCATGTAAGCTGTTTGTAGATTTCCTTTGAATTCGTGAAATAAACTCTTAAAATATCTAACGTTCAAAGAGCAGTTTTAATGAATTTATATCTTTATCCATTTGACAACCAAAAAGCTTAATAATTGATAGGTTTCAAGATGTCCTTATGAGATGGTATAATGTTATAGATCAACATATTCCATGTTAACAAATTTCATGAGTAATTTAACATGCTCACTATTATCAAAAATAATGATAGATATCAGTACCTTGGGTAGTTTACTTTGTATCAAATATCTGCTTCTACTCTGGAAAACAACTACTCAATTGGATAATTTAATCCATTTATCTTACTCATTAGAAATGAATTAATCAGAGATGCACCAGCCTATATAATAATCACAAATAGCCCAAAGTTTACGGTCATGTTCTCTTCTGCATCAAGAGTTCCCATCCGAGATGAAGCTTATTAACTTTTCATCATCACAATCTTATCAAGCTCTCATCTTTCTTTGAACTTAAATATGTCTAAAAGGCTCAGCTTCAGTTACAGAAATTCCCTTCAGAGGCCAACTCTAGGATCAGTAGCAAATGTCTAAGCTTGTAGCATTTCCATACCAATATATGCTAACCACACTTTGTCATAATTAGTTTTTGGAAATTTTCAAGTTTTTTTCATCCTTAATTCAACTACAGGCATACCTCAGAGATATTGCCGGTTTGGTTCCAGACCACCACAATAAAGCAATAAAGCAAAAGCTAAGTCACATGAATTTTTTGGTTTTCCAGTGCATATAAAAGTTATGTTTATAACATACTGTAGTCTATTAACTGTGCAATAGCATCATGTCTAAGAAAGCAATGTACATACCTTAATTAAAAAATACTTTATTGCTAAAAATTGCTAACCATCTTCTGAGCCTTTAGCAAGCTGTAACCTTTTGCTGGTGGAGAATCTTGCCTCAATGCTGATGGCTACTGACTGATTAGAGTGGTGGTTGCTGAAGTTTGGGGTGACTGTGGCAATTTCTTAAAATGAGACAACAATGCCGTCTGCTGCATCGATTGACTTTTCCTTTCATGAATGATTCCTTTCTATCATGCAATGCTGTTTGATAGCATTTTGCCCATTGTAGAACTTCTTTAAAAATTAGTCAATCTTCTCAAACTCTGTTACTGCTTTATCAATTAAGTTTATTCAATATTATAAATCCTTTGTTGTCATTTCAACAGTCTTCACACCATCTTTACCAGGAATAGATTCCATCTCAAGAAAGCACTTTCAAAAAAAAAAAAAGAAAGCACTTTCTTTGCTCATCATAAGAAGCAACTCCTCATCCATTAAAGTTTTACCATGAGATTGCCCCAATTCAGTCACATCTTCAGGCTTCACTTCTGATTCTAGTTCTCTTGCTATTTCCATTACATCTACAGTTACTTCCTCCATGGAGGTCTCAAACCCCTCAAAGTCATACATGAGGGCTGGAATCAACTTCTTCCAAACTCCTGTTAATGTTCATATTTTGCCCTCTTTCCAAGAATCATGAATGATCTTAATGGCATCTAAATAGTGAATCCTTTCCAGAAAGTTTTCAATTGACTTTGCCTAGAGTCATCAGTGGAATCACTATCCTTGGCAGCTATAGCCTTACAAAATGTATTTCTTTAATAATAAGACTTGAAAGTCAAAATTACTTTTTTTTTTCCAAAATTACTTCTTGATCCATGGGCTGCAGAATGGATGTTGTATTAGCAGGCATGAAAACATTAATCTCATTGTACATCTCCATCAAAGCTCTTGGGCAACCACATGCATTGTCAATGAGCAGTAATATTTTAAAAGGAATCTTCTTTTTCTGACCAGTAGGCCTCAATGATGGGCTTAAAATATTCAGTAAACCATGTTGTAAACATGTGCTGTCATCCAAGCTATGTAGTTCCATTTATAGAACACAGGCAGAGCAGATTTAGCATAATTCTTAAGGGCCCTAGGATTTTCAGAATGGTAAATGAGCATTGACTCCAACTTCAAGTCACAGCCGCATTAGCCTCCGACAAGAGAGTCAGCCTGTCCTTTGAAGTCTGAACGTAGGCATCAACTTCTCCTCTCTAGCTCTGGAAGTCCTGGATGACATCTTCTGCCAGTATACAGCTGTTTTATCTACTTTGAAAATCTGTTGTTTAGTTTAGCCATCTTCATGAATTATCTTAGCTAGATCTTTTGAATAACTTGCTGCAGCTTCTACATCAGCACCTGCTGCTTCACCTTGCACTTTGATGTTATGATGGAGATGGCTTCTCTCCTTAAACCTGATGAACCAACCTCTGTTAGCTTCAAAGTTTTCTTCTGTAGCTCCCTCACCTCTCTCAGTCTTCACAGAGTTGAAGAGAGTTGGGACCTTGCTCTGGATTAGGCTCTGTTTTAAGGAAATGTTGTGGCTGGTTTAATCTTCTATCCAGACTACTACAACTTTCTCCAAAGAGCAATCAGGATGTTTTGCTTTCTTATCATTTGTGTATTCACTGGAATAGCACTTTGATTTCCTTCAAGAACTGTTCCTTTGCATTCACAACTTGGCTGTTTGGTGCAAGAGTCCTAGCTTTCAGCCTGTCTCTGCTTTTGACATGCCTTCCTCACTAAGCTTAACTACTTCTAGTTTTTAAAGTGAGAGATATGGCACTCTTCCTTTCATGTGAACACGTAGAGGCCACTATAGGGTTATTAATTGACATTATTTAAATATTGTTGTGTCTCAGGGATTAGAGAGCCCCAATACGAGAGACAGAAAGCCGGTTGGTGGAGCAGTCAGAACGCACATAACATTAATCAATTAATTACAGTCTTATATAGATATGGTTCGTGGTGTTCCCAAAACAAATCACAATAGTAACATCAAAGATCACTGATCATAGATGCCCATAACAAATATAATAATAATGAAAAAGTTTGAAATATTACAGGAATTATGAAAACATGACACAGAAACATGAAGTGAGCAAATGCTGTTGGAAAGATGGCACTGATAGACTTGCTTGACACAGGGTTGCCACAAACCTTCAATTTGTAAAAAAAACTATCTGCAAAGCACAGTAAAATGGAATGTAATAAAGTGAGGTATGCCTGTACAATAGTGAATCTTATTGTTGACGAAATACAGTTAGCTGGATTTTGATGAATTTGAACTTTTTTTTACTGAAAATACTAAGTTATCTGGATTTTATAAAGAGTCTTTGCTTCATGAACCAACTAGTTCTACATTTTTATCACACCAGGTACCTTCACAGAACTCAGCACAGCTTGTACTTATATAACTATTTTAAATTATTTAATGCATGTATGCATATTCCAATAGACCAAGAGCTACATGAGAGACTTTCATTTCTAATGCTCACCATGACATCTCCAGCATCTCGTGTAGTCCACGGATTCTAGTAGTCATTTGATAAATACTTGCTGAATCAGTGACTTAATTGTATGCGTTGTTGCTCTTCCAAATAAGTATTTACATAGTTAATATATATTATCCTTGGAAATTTTGACACAGTCTTCCCCTATATTTTGATGCTCAGTGTTTCAGTCACTATTATCTTTTTCTGAAATAATTTTCATCAAGTTTTTATGATGCAAATTAAATCCATCAGAATTTCCCACCTTGCAATGCACCAGAAAATGTGCTCCAGACAAGATTTTATGAATCTCACAGAAAGGATATAAGCACATGCCTTCACCCTACATTTTATTTAAGCGACATTTTAGATACTGATTGCTTAATTATATGCTCTCAAAACATTCTGCATTTCATTTTTTTCTATGGGAAATTTTCCAGCAATAAACAGAAGAGATTTTTTTTGGCTGCTTCTGTGATATATAATTAGAAGTTAATAAATTAGATGTGCTGTTGTGTTAAATAAGATATAATTAAAAGGGACTACACATTTTATGTAGAATATGAATCCATGTTTCATAATGGGATAACAAGTCAAATTCCATTTTTAAAATAATAATGCTGGGCTTCCCTGGTGGCGCAGTGGTTGAGAGTCTGCCTGCCAATGCAGGGGACACGGGTTCGTGCCCTGGTCCGGGAAGATCCCACATGCCGCGGAGCAGCTGGGCCCGTGGGCCGTGGCCGCTGAGCCTGCGTGTCCGGAGCCTGTGCTCCGTAACGGGAGAGGCCACAACAGTGAGAGGCCCGCGTAACGCAAAAAATAAATAAATAAATAAATAAATAAAATAAAATAATGATGCTAATGTAAACACAAGAATTATTTAAAATTTTGGTTCTCCTGATTTTAAGGTTATGCAATTAAAATTGTCTTAGACAAAAATTGGAATTTTAGTTTGTGGAAAATATACTCTCAGATAACAGGTTATAATAAAACTTTAAATCTAATGTCTCTATAAGTTTTTATAAAATTTGAAAATATTTGACTTCCTAGTTTGTCAGGCTACTTGGAAGCACATAACTTCCATTTTGGTTAAGCATCTATGCAGCAGTCCTCACCATCAGAATGGAAAAAGATTCTTCTGAGACAGTCTTTGAGCTTTGTAAGTATATTCTGGTTTTAGATAAATGCTAAACTCAGTTATAGCATAAAAAGGCATAAAGATGAATTCTTTTTTTCTTCTGACCTTAAGAAATTCATAGTCTCTGTAAAGAGTTACAAATTGGGTCCCTTCACTGATTTTATCTTGAAAAAAATTTGACAAAATATTATTATGATGTTGCTTTTCAAGTGTGAAGGAACAGTTGCCCTAATTTTCTTTATGAAAATTATGTCTGTGACTGTTAGTACTGTTTAATAGATCATTAATTTTGAAAAATTGTTTGACTACCTTTGAAAAATAAGGAGTCTCAGAATGGGCCATTAAAATGGTCCTGAGAAGATAAACCAGCTGGTGGTATTTAAGAACTTCTGGTATGGGCCAGGTTGGTAATAACATTTAAGGTGCATATTACATGTCAACTTTAACTGAATATTGGTGGGTAGCTTCTTGATTCGTAGCACTGAGGATTTTGAAGCTGTGTCACAGTATCTTTATCTGCCTTTGGTAGGTATTAGGGTGAAAGCAAAAAAATAAAGAGAGAAAGAAGCAGAAGCATTCAGAAACTGGTGAAGGAAATTTCAGGCCCTTGTCTCCCTTTAGGATATCTAAAGCAGAAGCAATAATCAGACTCCTACCTAATCAGCATGCTGAGTAGGGACTCCAGCATGTCCTCTGAGTATTCTTACAGAGACTGAAGTTTGAGAATTCACTCCTCTTTAGACATGGCAATATATTTGCTTAGAAGAGTCGTTCTCTAACTTGACTTCACATTACAATCACCTAGGGAGTTTTAAAAACTACTGAGGCCTGGGTTCCACTCCAGACTAAATAAATCATCATCGTTGGGACTGAGATTCTGGCATTGGTATTTTTTAAAAACTCTCCAAGGTGCAGCTAAGACTGAGAATCATTAGAAATTTCATGTAATGGGAAAACCAGATGGTGACTGAGCACATCTACTCTCTTCCTTCTCTCCCAAGTTCCCACTGGAATGTAGAAAAGTGTTTAAATAATAATAATATTTACAACAACAACAACAATAATGATGATGATGTATACCAGCTCTGGAAAGGAAGTGGCAACAGAGGTCCAAGCATTCTAAGACACTTTATAAGACAAAAACAGGTGGAATTAATTGATAACAGAATCTATTCAGAAGAAACCACAGTGCAAGAAACTTCAGCTACAAACTCAGATTCAATGAATACAAAGATAAAAGAATCACATTCTTAACAAATGGGATGACTGGGTCCGTCCTAGCTCCTGTTTATTACATAAAGGGGCTGTGAGCAGAGACTTGAAGAAAAGAGCAGAAATACAGTAGTTACCAGACCTCTTCTAAATACACAAAATAGGGGAGAGCTGAAGATAGGGGACTGGGGAGAAAAGAGAAAGGCACTTCTGCCTAGAACTGACTAAAACTTTCCACCCCAAGTGTGAAGCCCTCCTTGTAATGCCAAATATAGGGCACTGTGCTTCTCCTTCTGTATAGAGAAACCTTCTTTCCATATTCACTCCTCATTTACACAGAAACTGAAGGTATCCCTCCCATAAATGGAGAGGCATTGGGAGAAATGGACCCATACAATTTCCAGAGCTGTGTTTAAAAAATTAGTTCTGGGATTCCCTGGTGGCGCAGTGGTTGAGAGTCCGCCTGCTGATGCAGGGGACACGGGTTCGTGCCCCGGTCCGGGAAGATCTCACATGCTGCGGAGCGGCTGGGCCCGTGAGCCACGGCCGCTGATCCTGCGCGTCTGGAGCCTGTGCTCTGCAACGGGAGAGGCCACAACAGTGAGAGGCCCGCGTACAAAAAAAAAAAAAAATTAGTCCTTCATTTACTTCTATGAAGGTCAGTGAAGGATATCCATACTAGTTAGAAAGAGTTCTTTCAAGCAGTTGAAGCCTTAAACAGTAGAGGGCTTTTTGGAAGGCTTTTAGCCAGCCCACAGAATCAACAGGAAGTCTGGAGAACAGGCTCAGAGAATGGGCAAGAACCTTGGCATGCTGTGCATCAGGAACAGTCAACATAGAATGCTGCCTCTAGTTCTACCCCCACTCAACATACCACCAGACTCAACTTCTCTGACACTAATGCAAATTATTCTTCTATTGCATATGTGAGCCCATCCTTTCTCCTGTTTTGAGATTTCCTTGAGTCAAAAATGTTTTAAAATAGGGAAGCCTAAAACTGAACAATGATCACAATCAAAACCAAAATCCATAAATAAGAACAAAAATAGAGCATACAGAAGAACTGACCTCAGAGGCAGAAAAACTTGAATTTACAAAACAAAAGAGAACCTTAAAAATTTTATAATTAATGCACTTACAGAAATTTGATAGTATTTTTGTCTATAATGCAAGTAAGAAAATACGATGAATAAGAAAAAAATACAGAAGAGTGATTCCCTAAAGATTACAGAAGAAATAATACCTGAGAATTACAAAATGAGGGCTGAACTAATAAATCTAATGGACTAAATAGTAAACTGAACATGCTTTATGACCAAGTTAGTGATCTAGAAAATGAAAGAAATCTCTCAGAATTTACACTACACACAAAAAGTTATTGAAAATTAAGGAAAAATTAAGACTCAGAGATCAGACCTAGGGTTAGAAAATTTATCTAAGTGGAGTTCCAGAAGGAGAATGCATAGAGAAAATAATAATAAAAAAAAACCCAAAGAACAACTCTCAATGTTTAATAAACATAAAATCTTTGGATTAAAAGAGCTCACCAAGGACACTGTAGAACTGATCACAAACCATTTATACTTCATCAATTCCTGGTGAGATCAGGACACTAGGGAAAATGATAAATTTCTAAGACTATCCAGAAAAATTTAACAGCTTATCCACAGAAGAAGAGAATCAGAATGATGTTAGTTTTCCTATAAGCAACATTGGAAATCATAAGTGACAGTAAATAAAGATCTTCAAATTTTTGAACCCAGCCACTATGGAAAACAGTATGGAGGTTCCTTAAAAAACTAAAACTAGAACTACCATATGACCCAGCAATCCCACTACTGGGCCTATACCCTGAGAAAACCATCATTCAAAGGACACATGCACCCCAATGTTCTTTGTAGCACTATTTACAATAGCCAGGACATGGAAACAACCTAAATGTCCAACTACAGATGAATGGATAAAGAAGATGTGGTACATATATACAACGGAATATTACTCAGCCATAAAACGTAATGAAATTGGGTCATTTGTAGAGATGTGGATGGACCTAGAGTCTGTCATACAGAGAGAAGTCAGAAAGAGAAAAACAAATATTGCATATTAATGCATATATGCACAATCTACAATAATGGTAGAGATGAACCTATTTGCAGGGCAGGAATAGCGACATAGATGTAGAAAATGGACATGTGGACATGGGGCGGGGAAGGGGAGGGTGAGACGAATTGGCAAATTAGGTTTGACATGAATACACTACCATGTGTAAAACAGCTAATGGGAACCTACTGTATTGCACAGGGAGCTCAGCTCAGTGCTCTGTGAGTGGGATGGGGGTGGGGTGGGAGGGAGGTCCAAGAGGGAGAGGATATAGGTATACACATAGCTGATTCACTTCATTATACAGCAGAAACTAACAACATTGTAAAGCAACTGTACTCCAAAAAAATAAATAAATAAAATAAATTTGTATTTCTTTTTCTTCTCTGATTGCCAGGGCTAGGGCTTGCAAAACTATGTTGAATAAGAGTGAGGAGAGTGGACATCCTAGTCTTGTTCCTGATCTTAGAGGAAATGTTTTCAGTTTTTCACAATTGAGTATGATGTGTGCTGTGGGTTTGTCATATATGGCCTTTATTATGTTGAGGTAGGTTCCCTCTATGCCCATTTTCTGGAGAGTTTTTATCATAAAAGGGTGTTGAATTTTGTCAAAAGCTTTTTCTGCATCTATTGAGATGATCATATAGTGTTTTTTTTTTTTTTTTTTTTTTTTTT
>RJWK010027960.1:0-26118 GCA_004363435.1 Platanista minor | reverse complement strand
CCCTGAGTACTTCCTCTGCTTGTGTGTCAAGGCACCAACTCCTCTCCAGCCTGATACTCACCGTTTTGACTTGTTGCATTTCCCACAACAAGTTGTGAGCCTCAGACTCCCCATCACTTGGTACCCTTAGCTCTTCCCTTCTCACTCCCCACAGCCTCTCCTTGGTCACTTCCTAAGCCCAGGCACAGCCCTGGTCTGCAAACCAGTTGAGTAGTTCAAGGAAAGCTCCATTGGGAAGGATGTCCAATAGGGAAGCAGAACACACATGTGCAAAACCAAAGCTAGGTTTCTTTTAGAGAATCTGATCGATGGAGCTACTGTCAGCCCCTGGGCCCGGAGACCCGTGAGCAGCATTGGATGGGTAGTACAATCACAGAAGTTACTGGAGCAAGGTGCTGATTCCAACCAGCAGGTATGTGGGGCAGTCCCCAATGTGGCACTGACTACGCTTACGAGGTGGAATGAGGTGTCCCTGGGCTCTCCTTTTGACTGGTAGGGAGCCAGGTGGGGACCAGGTCAAGTGTCTGGGTTTTACACCGATGCTTCTGACTCCCACTATAATCTTTCTGGATAAGCTCCTTGCAGGCTTACTGTTTGGGTAAAGTGGGCTCTTTGATTGTCCCCACATGTGATTACATTTCCTGTCCAGTTTATGGCATATTCATTTTTCACATGTTACAGGGATTCCTGGACCAAGTGCCCTTTCAGAGTGCAAGAAAGCCATACTCAGCCTGGAGGAAATAATTGAGTGACTTCAGATCCCTTGGGTTCTAACACACCCAAGTGCTCAGATGCCTGAAACAGTGAGGATTTTTTTTCCTGTTGGGTAGGTACTTTTTTTAAATACAACTTTTAAAACTTACTTTCCATTTACAATTATTTCAAAACATTGGCCAGTGAGGGTTTTTTGATCTTGTTTTGATTTTTGCTTACAAGTGGGAATCCATTTTTTTAACTATTCATTTTAACTGAGTACTACCTGCTGCTTCAGCCTCAGAAATAATGCAAACCTTGAACAGAATACCCTATAGCAATCCTGTGTCTCCTAGCAGTTGCTAAGTGTTCCCAGAAGCCCAAGTGATCTGAGGAGATGTTGTACATGATCTTAACATGGGACTGGCAAAATAATCATTTTTCTTCCAGGCTATCACCTCCATTTCCCTGTGACAAAGACCTGTGGGGAGGTGCGGCTTGACTCAGTAGCCTGAAAGCTTTGTAAATTACACTGGTGAACAACTGATGCATCATTTCATGGCAAGGGGTCAAGGAAAGTGGGCCCCTACACTTTCCTGTTCCCATCCTCTGTTCTAATTTCATCTTTGTCCCATCTTACTCATTCTTCCCCATCTTCCTAATCACATTTTCTTCAATAATTGCTGGGGATGCTTTCCAAGGCAAAAGCAAGCCAGGGAACTTGCTGCCGAAGAGAGGGCCAAGAGGACAAACATAAGGATACCAAGGGGGGCAGGGGGGTGGGATGAATTGGGAGATTGAGATTGACATATATACACTGTTGATACTATATATAAAATAAGTCACTAATGAGAACCTACTGCATAGCACAGGGAACTCTACTCAGTGCTCTGTGGTGACCTAAAGGGGAAGGAAATCCAGAAAAGAGGGGATATATGTATATGTATAGCTGATTCACTTTGCAGTACAGCAGAAACTAACACAACATTGTAAAGCAACTCTACCCCATTAAAAATTAAATTAAATTAAATTAAAAGAAGAGAGAGCCAAGAAAAGGCCGAGGGCTCTCTCTCTGTGTGTGTGTGTGTGTTTGTGTGTGTGTGTGCACGCACATGCGCACATGCTGTTGCCTGGATAGCTACACAACGCACACCTAGAGGTGTGATCTCTATTATCATTGTCCTTTCTAGTTAAGTGACTGCCATGCATTATCCAACCTTGGGCAGCAGTGCAGTGGAAAGAATGTGCGCCTCCAGAGTTCGTCCAACTTAGCGCTGAATTCCAGGCTCCGTTACTTATTAGTGGACATATTCTCTGAGCCTTAATTTTCTGATCCCTAAGAGGAGGATAAAAGTCCCCACCTTTCTGGGCTGCCGCTGTAAGGACTGTGTTCAGAGCATTAGGGACATTAGTTCTCCAAAAATGAGCAATTCCATTTTTCAGACTCTTACACTGTGATGGGTAAGAAAATAGTAAATCAGATTTATTTTCTTTTACGGAGAGTGTAAACGAGATGAAGAAATTATACTTTTTTTTTTTTGGATTAATGATTTCAGGGTCTAGGTAAGGCTCTAGTTGGAGTATTTGAATAACAGCTCTCCGTGTTATCAGGGTCCTTGGTCCCTAAGTTGTGGCATGTGGTTTATGAATGTCATCATTCCTAATGCTCCTGTGTTTGCCCAGTGGAGAAACAAAGGTCTGCATACCGACAAATTAACAAATAAAGTTCTTCAGCTACTGCTATAGTCCTTGTCAATGTTTCAAGACACAGAAAGAAAAAAGAAACACACATACACCTTGCCAAGACTTATAAAAACTGCACAGTCGTTGCAGAAAGTTTCCAAGCGAGGAATTTCTCCATAACCTAAATTATTTGTGAGGTGTTTTCTTCTTTTTTTTTGAAGTGGAAAATATGTTGCTTGCTTGAACCAATTCCCAAGTTAAATGTCCGCCTTCACCACTCATTTTTATTACCAGTCTAAACACAGACTGTTTCAATGGAGCCCATTTACAGCAGATAGTAAAAAAGGATTCATTACTCATTTTCCTCTTATTATCTTTCAATTGCTCGAGCTCGAGATGGGCTCAAAGTGGACATTAGGCCACGGTAGCCAGGACATTACAGGAATGCAATTAACAATGATACTCAACACCTTCCAACACCCAGACAAGGGAAACCACTCTCTCTAATTCCTTAGCTCGGGCTGTCTTTCCTCACATTTATTCCACTTTCATCTCATTAAACTTCACATTTTTATAGGAAGTTTTCCCTCTTCTATTCGCTAAGATGTCTCCCTCTTAGTCTGCAATTGTCACAGTACCCTTTCAATGAGCTTGAACAATCTCTCCTTCAAAAAATGCACACAAAACACCTGCCTTGTCACTCTCATCATTAAGCAGAATTTCTCTAGAAACAAGTTGACAACAACCACTAAAAATTTAGTGGGAGATTGAAATCCAGCACCACATGCAAATAATAGCTGTTTTTTCGTGATCGTCAATGGCTATGTCATAATCCGAATAGAGATGACAAGCCCCAAATTATGTCCTGGTATTTCTCCCATGGACTAGTCCCTTCTCTCCAAACCATCTTGACCTTCCTCTGGTTTGATTCCATTATACTCATCATTATTTTGATACTTAAATGGAGTTTATTGAAATTGGAATTTATAAATTCTAAAAAAATAGATGCTGAAAAGTCTCTCTGGCTTTGTTTTTCTCTTAAAATTTTTTTATTGAAGTATAGTTGATTTGCAATATTGAGTTAGCTTCAGGTGTACAGCCAAATGATTCAGTTATATATATATATATATATATATATATATATATATATATATATATATACATATATATTTTTTTGGATTCTTTTACCTTATAGGCTATTACAAGATATTGAATATAGTTCCCTGTGCTATACAATAAATCCTTGTTGTTTATCTATTTTATATATAGTGGTGTGTATCTGTTATCCCCAAACTCCTAGTTTATCTGCCACCCCGCCCTTTCCCTTTGGTAACTCTAAGTTTGTTCTCTGTGTCTGTGAGTCTGTTTCTGTTTTGTAAACAAGTTCATTTGTACCCACTGACTTTTATAATTCAGGTTAATGTCACCTCACTCTTTTTTACTCTTTTATTAATGTACTCTTTCATTAATCATAGTCATATGGCAGCTTTCTCTATGAAGCTCTAAATCATTTCTAAATCTCATGGTTCCCTGGGGGTTAACTCCTGATGTATTTAATTAAAATGTAGTGGGCTTATACAAACAGGAACTGGCATTCTCCACTTACCACTTACCGTCTATGGGACCCTGAATAAGTCAGGTAAATGCTCTATTCTTTCATCTCCTTGTCAATAAAATGAGAATAATAATGCTTAGCTCTTAGGGTTGTTGAGAGGAACAAAAACGATAATGCCCATAAAATACTTATTGCCGTGCCCGGAGTGTATTAAATTCTTCATAAATAATAGCTATTACATCTGCAGTCTCTACTTTTTAGGTGACTATTACGTGACGGGCGCTTTTATGTGCTGTCTTAATTAATCCTTATGAAATTCTGTATAGTTGTCATTGTTATCCCCATGCTACAAAACGGGAAAACTAGCTAAATGAAGTAAGTTGCTAGTATGTTTTAGAACTGCCCTTAGAACTTGGTCTGCCCATCTCCAATGCCTTGGAGGTATGTGTTTGGGTTTGGAAGGAATTGGAGTCCATGCCATAAACATCTGGCCATTTCCTACCTTTACCATCTCAGGCTTCTCTTATGGCCACTTAGTGGCATTCCTGAGCCCCTCCCAGTGATAGGTTAGGCTGTCCCCTGGGTATCCCATTGCCTGGAGCAACAGAAGAGACTCATCCAAATGAGAAATGCTTATTGATGATTAAATTAAAGAAACTTGGTGCGACCTTCTAAGGGAAACACTCTTTAGTCTTGGGTAGTTTATAGTGCTAGAGGAAGGAGGGGACGGATTCGTGGCAGAAGGTCTTTAGCATGATGTTAATATCAATGACTGCATATAAGTTCAAAATAAGGCAAAAAAAATACCGTTTGGGTTAACTTCGATCATACAAGTTAATTCTGTTTTTTCATGATATAAGTTGACCTTTGGAAAATGTAGTAAGGATTTAAAATCATTTAAATATTCATCTCCTTAAAAGCTAGGCTTTCTGAGTCAACCGAACTTTGATTTCTATCTGAATAAATCACTATAGATCAGATCACTTAAACAAATTCAAAATGTGTACAGATGAACATCACCATTTTGAGTAGAAGGCACATCTGGCAGTGTCTGGATTGAGAGCACCACTCTTTAGAAATATCACTGAAGTAAAGACTCATCATTTGAAAGTGCTGCAGGAGGTCAGGTGGGTTTTTAGCAGTTTTTTGAGCAGTTGAGCCTCTCACTTCCATAGGAAGTGGAAAGAGAAGGAAAAGGGGAAGGAAAAAATGGAAGGAAGAACTAGGAGTCTGCTGTAAAGCTCCAGGCCAGAAGCCTTCACATTATCTCATTTAATTCTCCCACTGCCTCATCTGCTACCTTCCTTTAAGCTACTGCACTGGTCCTAGCAATGTCATACCTGTTCTATCCTTGTTTCTCTACTTAGGCCCATCTTTTGGAGCATGCCTCACCCATGTGGATTTGACCTGTGCTGTTGTCTTCCCAGCTACAGTTGGCTCTTCTCACATTTTTCACCCCAGCCTTCCCTCATTCTAAATCCTACTTCTGATTTTACCTTCCTCCCTCCTCATGTCTCACACTCCAGCCCGCCTGCTTTACCTCTCCTAACCAGGAGCGGCCCTGCAGGTCCCACTGCTGCCTGCTCTCTCTCAGCCTGGAAATCATGACCTGGATGACACCCTCTCAACTCAGTAAGGTGGGAAATACTCTCCTTACTTTATAGATAAGGAAACCAAAGCTCAGAGTTAGAAAAAATGAAGTGCAAGGCAACAGAGCTAGTTTTGAATAGGCAGAATCTGAATCTTGAAGTCATGTGTTTGACAAAGTAATTACTTAGTTGACCTATAAATACAAGCCTCTCTTATGCCAAAATGCATGCTTTTGAAACTATGCCCCATGGAGCACAGATAACAAGATACCCTAGTTGAATCTTCTATGATAATTCTGGCCCACGGTCTCCACCTAATCAACTCTTCATGTATGTTTGGGGCCATGGCGGATGCTGAGAAAGGTAGTCATATGGATGTGATCACACCCATGGCGGGAGCTACTATGAGTTATAGTTTAAGGACATAAACACCTATATTGGCAAATATGTAACGAACCAAAATACAGTAGCAATAAGGAATAGGGAAAAAAGGTCTGACTTTCGTTTATCCTTAAATTAAAAAGCTACACGTGGAATATCTGAAAAAGAGGAACAAATAATACCCATCTCTACACCCACTATTATTATTCCCCCAACCTTTAAACCCATACTTCCATTTTCAAGTTAGTAAACGTAGGCCCTTAAAGTGAGGCAAGTCTCTTGGGGCTTTTATTCAGCCAGCTTTAATCCCTGAAAATGGGAGAAACCGGGATGGTGTTGGTGCTGTCAATAAATATTAGATAATAATCTGAACAGAGTGTTGAGGGGATGCTTTGATGGCAGGAGGAATGCTCAGCAGGCTGATTGGCTCTGGCCATTGTTGGGCTCGGGGACATTCAGCCTCCTCTCCTACCTTCTTCTCCCCCAGGGACCTGGAAAGGCAGTATTGGGCACAGAGGCACCTTCCCTGCTCAAGAAACACCCTGGGCTTTGCCATCAAGGACACTGCCTTTCACTAGCTGTGTGGCCTCTAGTGAATTCTAAACCTCACTCTGTCTTGGTTTCTTTCACTGTAAATAAGCAGATCATAACCACCTCACATGGTTTGGGGGAAAATTCAAGAAAAGAATGCTTGTAAAACTCCCTGCTTTCACAAATAGAAAAAGAGGGCACAGTAGTGTCTTAACACTTCCTTCTTTCTCTCAAAATCCACCATAGCAGGAGAAACAAACATTTCCTAATCCCAAATGAAAGCACACGCTCAAAAAATTATAGAGCCATCCCAGATGATGCAGGTATAATCATGACACCATTTAGTGACTAGCTCCGTGTTTTCTAATAGTATATTTGATGCCTAACTCATCAAGGGAGGCCTGGAGACTGGATCAGTTTCTCTTCCTGACACCCCTACTCAAGGAGTCCATGGAAAATAGGTTCATAGATTTTTCCCAAGGGTAGCCAGAAAGTAGAAACAAAACTGGACTGTGAATGAAGCAAAAGGAAGACTGAAACCAGCCAGGTTCCTACCTGCTAAAGTCAGGATTCTAAACTTTATCAAGCAAAGGATTTTCTTAATTGCATACATCCTTAGAGGTTGTTAGGGTTATTTATAAAACACTTAGGTCCCTTTTTCAGTATGGCACTGGTGAACTGGCAACACTGGAGTCTGTATGTGTGTTTTAATGCACTCGGTTGGTGACCTCAGCAAGGAAAGCATTTGTTCGGTCCTTTTCAAACACAAATACCTGTGGCCGCCTTTGATTTGCTTCCCTCATGGAGTACTGTGTCCCGGCTTCAGGTCTCCCTTTGTTTACGATGATGTAATAAACTGTCCCCACGGAGTTCTGGCTAAACATAATATTAAATACTCAGCAACATAATCAATGATTTTACCAGCAGGAATGGCTTGTTTATTTAATCCCTCTTTTAAAAATAGTCATTTCTAGAAAGGCATTTCGTACTTTACTTATTTTGACAGCATCAGGAGGCTCCGCTGTTAATCAGAAACATGTTAAATCACATAGACATACATAAAGGCAACAGCCAAGATCTGTCAGCTGGATTGACTTTTACAGTGTAAAGCTGTAAAACATTTTATAGGAGGAAAACCCTACAGCAGCACGGTAAGCACATACCGTGTGACAAAGCTCAACCCAGATGAATCCACAGACGGAACTGGGCATTAAATACCCAATTTCATTTTAACACACTATTGTTATAGGACAGGCGTACTTGGAAATGAAACTCTAATGATGGGAAAGAATATTAAGAATTAATGAATGTATGGAAAAGATAAAGAGTCAGGGATTCCGAATCACTAAATATATTGGTTGATTTATTTTGACAGGTGCAGTTTAGCTTTAATGATTTCAAATAACACTTCATAGTAGGGTACTAAAAATCCTGCTGTGTGTGTGTATGTGCACGGTAATAAAATCTCGGTAATATGAGTTTCACTGTAAGCCTTAGCGGCTAAATCTTCATTAAGAATAAGTTTCTCGGGCTTCCCTGGTGGCGTGGTGGTTGGGAGTCCGCCTGCCGAGGGGACGCGGGTTCGTGCCCCGGTCCGGGAAGATCCCACATGCCGCGGAGCGGCTGGGCCCGTGAGCCATGGCCGCTGAGCCTGTGCGTCCGGAGCCTGTGCTCCGCAGCGGGAGAGGCCACAACAGTGAGAGGCCCGCATACCGAAAAAAAAAAAAAAAAAAAAAAAGTTTCTCTGCAGGTTTGCATGTCAGTGAAGTATTATTTTGCGGGTCTCTCCTACTTCGTGATTTGATTCTTTTGATCACCATTATTTATGTCAAGTTCGGAATACAATTTCTTTCTTAAGATAACAGTGAGCATTTATCCCCTGGATAATCATTCAAGCTCTGGTGCTAAGTCTTTACGTGATTTCAATATGTCACTTTGCTTTCTGCCTCAATTTCCCAAGGAAGCAAAATAGGTAAATTCCTGGTGAGAGAATGAATTAATATCTGTAAAGAGCTTTAAGGTCTTTTTATGAAAGAACTCTTCATGAGGAAAAATACTATGCCATATTAGATAAAAGAGCAAAGACTGTAGATTTCAAACACTGTGGAAGTTACTGAAGAATAAAAAAAAATACCAGAGGCATATAATTATCTTCAGAAACATGTCTATCACCGGGCAGACTATAATACAGTGATGAAAGATATATTAAAAAGGTGAAGCCTTCAGGGAATTAAGCACCGTGTCATCGGCAAGACTACTAAGATTCATGTTGTAAAAACTCTAAATCAAATATCATCTATAAGACTGAATAAAATGAGATAGATCAGTCAAATTATAACCTAAGTATAAGCTTTCTAGTAATCCCCCCAAAGCTTTCAAGGACTCATGTTTTCCTCGTGCCTCTTGACATACCATAATTGATGCTTCATTTTTGACTCAGAAAACCCTTTCCATCCTTCCTTATAGACCTGAAGAGCTGGGTAATCCTGAAGAGCTGGGATGTAGGTTGAACTCCTCTCTCCATCACTTTTTGCTTCCTAGTCTCCCTGCCTTGGGTTTCGGGGGATAAGAGAGGAACATGCCATGTACGTTTGTCTATGGAACTTCAGTTTAAATGGAACTTCACTTTGTGCTTGATAACTCTCCCTCAAAAAAATGGCTTAGTTTTTTGGTCAATACACAGCCCATTTGGTGCAGAAAGCACCCAACTTTTGCAAAGTCTTGAGAAATATCATGTTTCATTTTGTCAAGGACAAATAACTGAAGCCAAAATATTCTTTCTGAAGACGACCTTGAGAGGTTGGCTCCGGAATGATAATTCCAGCTCTGACGGTAATTTCCTACACGGCATCCACCATCCTCTGCAAAAATACATGCATAGTGAACCACTAGGGATACGGTGGTCTGAAGGGACCATGGGTTCCTGGAAGTATCTCTGGTCTTCCATTTTTTTCCAGTAGTGTTGATCAGTCTTTAGCCATAGACCATCAGGAGTTCTCAAATAATAAGTCACTTGAGTGAGGAAAAAAAAATTTCTTTGGAATAAATCCCAGATGAGGATCATTGTTTTTAGAATCTTGAAACTCATGGTCAATTTAAGAGGTAAACACGGACTGAACAGTTAGTGTGATAATGTAAGTGGAAGCACCCACTACATTGCTGGGTACACAGTAAGAGCTGAAAATATCCCAGGTGAATCTTTTATGCAGAAGGAAACGTGCTGAGAAAAGAGATGGATACCAATCTATTACGTGATATGGACAAATCCAACCAAATTCTCTTATGCAATGTGGGTATGAATTCAGGCGACTAGAGCTGGATGTTGTTATGAGCTGAATGTTTGTGTCACCCCAAAATTCACAGGTTGAAATTCTGCTCCCCAGAGTAGATGGGGCCTTTGGGAAGTGACTAGGTCATGAGAGTAGAGGTTCATGAATGGGATTAACTTGCTCTCACGCTGGGTGGTGTAAGGACACGGTGAGAAGGCGCAAAGTGAGCCCTCATCAGACCCTGATCTTGGACTTCCAGCCTCTAGAACTGTCCAGAAATCAATGTTTAAGCCACCCAAGTCTGTGGTATTTTTGTTATAACAGGCTGAATTGACTGAGACACAGGTCAACAACTATTATTCTGTTCAGCTTTGTTAAACACTAACAAGTGTCGCATTTTTCAGGCAAACTGTTGTACCTAATTACTTATCTCTAAGCATTCAGGGAGCTATTTCAATTTTCAATCTGCTTTTAAATACTAATTAATCATGAACCCCTCCCAAGAAGTTAGAATTGGGACCAACCATGTTTAAATAACCTATAATTGCTTTATCTCTCCCATGGATGAAAGTATAAATACTTCTCTGTCCTCCAAAAGGAAAAGAGAAAAAAATTCTAATAAATACCTAGCTGATTTGATACTGTTTGGAAAAATCAGTTGAGCAATGGAAATGATTGATAATCATAGTGTACAGCTAAGATATTGTATTTCACATTTATATTTTTAGAAGAGGGTTACATTTAAAATATGGCAGTAATTATCATATCATGGAGAAAACAGCTTAAAAAAAAATCTTTTTTTTTTTTTTTTTGCTGTTGTACCTGAAGACTGGGGGAAAAAACTGATGCTAGGAAAATTGCCCTCACTAAGGAAATACATTTTGCCCAAGACATTTTATCCCATTTGTAGAGAAAAGGGTGGCTAGGAGTATATTGATTATGGGGTTCAACTGGTTACAGAAAAGCTGAAGTTACTTCCTATTTCAACATCACCTCTAATTCCCACTTATAACCACAAAAAATATTAATATGCACAGTGGTAGTTTAGAACTCCATGAGTAAAGCTATTTTGTATTAGTCCCTTTATATTTTCCCATTTGCATTTTAATCTTGTCTCTATGGAGCATGAGCCTTTGAGTTTGGCTCCTTGGTAGCACTCAGTTTTTTCATCTGAAAAATAATGGAATTAAACTAGATCAGTGTGTCTCAAACTGTAACGGTGCATTTGAACCATCTGGGGGTGTTGATAAACTGCAGATTTGAATTCAGGAGGTTTCCAGGGTGGGACCCTGAGCATCTATCTACTCAGCTATGAAGCGCTGCCAGTGATGCTGGTCCAAGGACCGTGTTTTGGTAATGATGATAATTCACACCTTTCCTTTCCTCTTTATTTATTTATTTTTTTTATTTTTATTTTTTGCGGTACGCGGGCCTCTCACTGTTGTGGCCTCTCCCGTTGCGGAGCACAGGCTCCGGAAGCGCAGGCTCAGCGGCCACGGCTCACGGGCCCAGCCGCCCCGCGGCATGTGGGATCTTCCCGGACCGGGGCACGAATCCGCGTCCGCTGCATCGGCAGGCGAACTCTCAACCACTGCGCCACCAGGGAAGCCCTCCTTTCCTCTTTATAAGATATTTTGTTAGACGACCCAAGGATTCCTGTTTCTGTCATCACGTTGCTTGAATTGTCTGTTGAATTTAGGACACTCGGTACCTCGACTGCTCTCAGCATCCTGGAAAAAAAAAAAAAAGGTCCAGCTTAGGTTTTTCTGTTACTTATTCACAGTGTCTCTCTGCAGTCTACATCAAGTGCTGGATGTGGTTAAGTTTTAATAAAAACCACAAGCTTGGAAAAGTCTAAAACTCACCTAAATTTGAGACCACAGACCCTGGCACTGATACAATGACCTCGCTACCCAGTAACTTTCTCCTTGATTCCTTTTAATGTTCTTTGAATACTCAACGAACACCTCATTAAGTGGCAAGCATTTGGCATATTTCCTTTCAGTTTCTTGGACTGTGGTCTGTCACCTGTAAAGGTGAGGGAGTAAAGGTGAGGGAGTGTGGTCTAGATGCTGTAGAGCAAGAGGCAGAGATTCAGGGCGGTCAGCTCCATTGTGATATGAAGATATTTATTTTAGGCATTACAACAAACAACAACGTTAAGTGCTGTATTGAAGCACGGTTTTATTTCTATTTGTCTGCTATAAAATACTTTAAGAAGCTTAGGTGAAAAGTACTGGCTTACTAACATAAGCAACACCTCCCCAGAGCCCACGTGACCACCTTGGGTGAGTTATTTAATTCCTTCTATGCCTTGTATTCCTTATCCTTGTAAAATAGGGTAAATTTTACCCAGGATTGTTAAGAAGATTAAATGAGTAAATATCTGTCAAGTGCTTAGAACTACACTTGGCACAGAGTGAGTACCATGGAAGTATTTGTCAACACTGCCACTCCAGATCAAACTCTCACCGTTGTGGCCTCTCCTGTTGCGGAGCACAGGCTCCGGACGCACAGGCTCAGCGGCCATGGCTCACGGGCCCAGCCGCTCTGCGGCATGTGGGATCTTCCCGGACCGGGGCACGAACCTTGTCCCCTGCATCGGCAGGTGGACTCTCAACCACTGCGCCACCAGGGAAGCCCGAACTGTCAGATCTTGTTTCAGACCATCTGCATTTATTTAGCTCTTAAGGAGTGATATATTTCTTGCTTGCTGTATACAAAGTATTATTTAGCAGTCATGATAATCTCTAGTATTAATAAAACCCTATAACATGAAATCTTGATATAGCATAAATATTACTTTATTTTATTGTACATAGGTGCTGTGGAGGACACAGAAATTGCATGACACCAATTCTGTCCTCAAAAAAATGTACATGCATAGTCTTATGAGGGAGAAAGACACATACTTAAATAAATGCAACAGAACAAAGAAGGCCTATTCTACACCCCAGAGTTGGGAAATATATTCACTATTTCCTGTCCACTGCCCTCCTGCAAAACAAAGAAGAAAATCCAAGTCATTATATTACTGCTTTGGGTCCTTGATTTCAAGTTCAAAGACTTAATTTTAATTTTCCTGAAATTATTTTTTTTCGAAATGGAACCAGTATTATTGTTTTTCTGATATGGAAAACTGTAGACTATCTCAGAAGATTAAAGAAGATAGTGGAAACAGTACTTGCCTTCTGGAAGGTATTGTAAGAGGCAGGGAGCCTTAATTCTAATTGTTTTACTCTGGTGTCCTTTAAATTTTGTACCTTGTGCAAGTATTATCCATGAACAACATTTTTCTAAATGAATAGATGCACATTGTAATAGACGTTACATGACATATATAGAAAGATATAAGGTAGAAAATAAAGGTACTCCAAATGCTACCATGAACACAACGCTTTGGTCCCTGGTCCCTTCTTTAGGCATACATACGTGTGTTGTTTTTACGAAGACAGGATTGTAGTATATACGATATTTTTAAAATGCTTTCCGTGCCAATAAATATAAATGTACCACACTCATCTTTCATGTCTGTATTGTGTTTTATTATACACACGAACCTTGGCTGGTTTAACTGACCCTGTATGGTCCTGTGATGAACATCTTTGTACATACATATTTGTGTGATTGTCTTGTTCTCCTAGAGTATACTTCTAGAAATTCAACTGCGGGCCAAAAGGTCTGCATGTGAAGTTGAGATTGAGAAGAAACATAACGTGAATAAAGAAATGAGCTATTTCCTTTCGATTCTCCCTCCATGGGAGAGAGGGGTATGGTGGTTTATAGGCGGGAGAAAAGGGATGGAGTCACCCTTGCTTCCCCATGGCTGGAAGGTGCAGGTGTTTGCCACTAGCATCACCTTCAGTACCCAGGTAGGGAAACAGTGGAAAGGATGAGAGTGGGTCTTGGCTATAATTTGTGAGTGAGTCCCTGGTTGAATTTCATTTCTCTTTCTCTGTTTTCCAAAAGGAAATTCAGTGCTTCATCTTTGAAGTAGCGTTAGCTCTCCGTCTGCTAATGGACTCCTAAGTAGTTAAGGTGAATATCGTGTTAATGCTTTCCTTAAGGAGGGTGGGGCTGGACTTTGAAGGGGATCCGAAAATCTCTTTAGATGGCTCAGTCTAGATGATAAGAAGAGGAGAGAAATGCTGGGGGCGGGGGAAGAATGGAAAATATTAGATTTAGAAGGCCTCATTCAAACTTTAGTTCCCCCCTCCACCCACCTTAATATGAGGACACTTACACTGGAAGCTTACATCACTCATCAAACTCATAAAGCTGGTGAAAGGCTGAGCAGCAAAAGGAAGTTAAGCTTAAATTGTGGTTCAGAGTCATTTGCATTAAACCAAGCACCCTAATTAGGTTCATGTAAAGTTATTAAAGACTAGACGGTACTGTGCATGTCTTTCACCTAGGGTTTGCCTTCCTGAATGGTGCAACAAGTTAGCGGGGCAGCCTTGAGCTAACACCAATAGCAGCTCTACTTTTTGCCAGCCTCTTGAATACTTGAGTCCTCATGGGTTACTTTGAAAGGATCCACTCTCTTCAAGTGCTGGAGGATAATGTGGCATTGTATTCAAACTATTAAAGTAACTAATGCGATAAGTCTTGGATAATGCCTGCAATCTACCTTCAAACCTGAAAGGAAAAAAAAATTTATGAGCAAAGAACACTTTAGACATTTTCTTTTGGAAGTGTGGGAGCTTCAGGGAGAAAAGGAAGATCATTTGCCCCTCTGGCTTCAAATCCTTTTTTGGAACCATGGCAAGGATCAAACAGAGGTGTTATTTTCATAAGGTAAGGTGGGCAAGTGCACGGGGTCGCTTGGTTTCTTGTGTGCTCACTGCAGAAGCCTTCCTCAACTGTAAAACTACCTTCTGCTCTCCCTCAGGGGTTCAGAAAATGCGCTGTACTTGAATATGTCCCTGCTTGATCCACACGTGCAGATTTTGTGAAATCTAGAGTTTATGTAAACCATGTTTCTTCAGCCTTATTCAGGTAGACTTTGTGGTCTTTCTTTCACCTTTTATTCAACAGATATTTACAAAGCACCTACTATGTGCCAGGCTCTGTTCTAGGGGTGGAGGATACAGCCATAGTTAAGAGAAAGTCCCTACTTTCGTGGTGCCAACTAAAAATTGGCACTTGCCATCTGCCTCTACGAGGATGAGCTCACTGGCCGCTGTAGTCGCTGACCTTCAACACAGACAGTTCAGGGCAGAGATCAGAAACGAGTCCCTCTGTGCTCCGGGAAAACCGGCAGAACAGGCCTTCCGATAGTTAGATATTTTCAGGAGAAGATTTTATGAGCCCCAATTCCTGTATTTCCTCTCATCTAGAAAAGCACTAATCGTTAACAGTGACATCTGCTCCTTCTGACTAGCCAACATGTGTGCTTGATGCACGTGCCCCTATTCACTAAAGTCATAGACAATACTGACCTGCCCTCCACCTCTCTGGAGCAGTTCTTCAGGGCTATCTGAGATGCTGTCTCCTGGGCTACAGTCCTCATTTTGCCCCAAATAAAACTTAACTTGCAACTCTCATGTGCATATTTGTTTCAGTCCACAGCACTGCTTTTGCAGTGGGAGAGACGGATGATAAAGTTTCTTAAAAATAATATGATGTGGATGATGGTAAGTCCTGTGAAGGAAAATAAAGCAGGATATAGAGGCTCTGGGGGAGGTGTGTTTTTAAATATAGAAGGAAGTAGAACCTTGGAGGAGATAAAGGAACAAGTGGGCCAATAAAGTACTTGAGCAACCGTAGTCCAGGTGGAGGAAGGGTGAAGGCAAAAGCCCTAAGAAAGGGCTGCGCTCAGCCTGTCCAAGGAACAGCTGACCCAGCTCTGGGAAAAGCCAGGGAGGAGAGCAGAGTGGACAGGACAGAGAGGCAGGCTTCCGCCTGCCATAGGAGGAGCCATAGTAGGAGCCATAGTAGGAGCCATAAAGGCTGTGAGAGGATGTGAGATCTCACCCGGGTCAGGTGGGAAACCACTGGAGAGTTTTGGGCAGTGAATGGTGTGGCTTGATTTACTCTTCAAGGGCTCTATCCTGTGCCTCTGTGTAGGGACCCGATGGCTATGGGCAAGAGGAGAAGCAGGGAGGCTGGTTTGGGGGTCACTGCTGAGCTGGCTGACCTGGAGGCTTGGGGAGCCTGACGGCTTGGACTAGGGAGGGAGGAAGTGATGGAGTATGGAATACATTTTGAAGGTGGGGTCGAAGCACGCTGCAGCATATAGTGACTGCCAGACTGCTATCTGTTTACTGAAACAAAACTGGAACGTACTAGGTAAAATATGAAAGTATCAGAAATGGAGACTCAACTATAGTCGTCAATATGGCAGTTTATAAATATAATGATGGATTTAAAAAATCCACTTATCTTTAGTCATTAATAATAAAATAATGTGGTATGATAAAATAACATGAATAAGTACCAGAGCAGAGAACTGAAATCACATGGGCCATACACCATACCCAGGGGTTCATCCCCTACGTGGCCCCAGAAGAGTCTAAATCAATACCTGGCCAAGCGTCGGCCAGTCGTGGCAACTCCACAGGCCCATATCATCGATGCTGAGATATGTCAGGTCAAGTCTAAGGCTATCCCTTGCAGAATTCCCCCTTGCTTAGGGGAGGCCAGCCTCTGCTCTGTTAAAGCCATCAACTGATCAGATGAGGCCCATTGATACCATGAAGATAACCTGCTTTACTCAAAATCCACCTATTCAAATGTTTGTCCAATCCCAAAAAACACTTTCACAGAAACATCCAGAATAATGTTTGACCAAACATCTGGCACTGTGGCCTAGCCAAGTAGACACAGAAAATTAACTGTCAAAACCTCCAAACCCCAAGTTCCGTTCACTCACACTTTTGCAAGAGGGAAGAAAGTTGAGGGGTTTAGGCATCACAATGCTGGTGCCATTTATTTACCCCCGGTTTTATCCTCAAGCTGGTGGTCTAAGGATATACCTTTTTTAATAAATTCATTTACAAATGAATGTGTGTGCTTTCCCTGTGATAAACTGGAAAATTCACCTCTCTTTCTACTCCCGGCCATGACTGCATAGGACCTTTTTACCATGAAAATTTCTGGCCTGGGGCCATGACATTGAATGCCAGGTGACCATTAAAGAAAGCCACCATAAAAAACATGAACAACAATGGGAAATTTACCTCTCTCATTGCCTTCTCTAGGGAAAATTTAAAAAAGACATTTTATACTTTTTGTGAGGAGGAAGGCTCACTCCTCTGAACTATTCGCTCTTTAGAGTGTCTGTCAAGGTGGACACCTTACTTTTTATTTTTGTGTGGTTTTTTTTTTTTTTTTTTTTTGGCTGTGCCACACAGCTTGTGAGATCTTAATTCCCCAACCAGGGACTGAACCTGGGCCCTGGGCAGTGTGAGTGCAGAGTCCCAACCACTGGACCGCCAGGGAATTCCCCTCACCTTACTTTTTATTTTTATTTTTTTGTGGGAAAATGGACATTTTTATTTTATTTTATTTTTTCAATTTAATTTAATTAATTTTTTTATACAGCAGGTTCTTATTAGTTATCCATTTTATACATATTAGTGTATACATGTCAATCCCAATCTCCCCGTTCATCACACTTTTTAAAGCAATACAATCAGGGTTGTGTTGAGATGAAGTTGCCCGTGTACCAGCACGTTCTCTCCCAAGAGCCCAGCACTGAGGCTCAGGATGGAATAAGAACAATATTAATAGTGGCTCAGATTTGCCTCATTCTTTGAAGCTGGCAAAATGCTACTGCAGCGTTGGTGATGAGAAAGATTTTGAGGTCTTTACACCTCTAAGGTTCCCCAGTTTGAGAGTCATTTATCCACAGATTTTTTTTTTTTTTTTTTTGCGGTACGCGGGCCTCTCACTGTCGCGGCCTCTCCCGTTGCGGACGGAGCACAGGCTCCGGACGCACAGGCTCAGCGGCCATGGCTCACGGGCCCAGCCGCTCCGCGGCATGTGGGATCTTCCCGGACCGGGGCACGAACCCGCGTCCCCCGCATCGGCAGGCGGACTCTCAACCACTGCGCCACCAGGGAAGCCCTATCCACAGATTTTTAAGAGTACAGACCACACTGCAGGGCACAGCATCCCCACGTTGTTTTGTCACTAAAAGTCAGTTTATAAAAATAGCTTTCTTATTAAAAGCATCGGCAGCCTGCTGCTGGGACTTCTACCCGGCAGTCTGTTTTCTCCTGTTCCAGAGCAACAAAACAGACAGTAAATAAACCCGAAGAGTGCACGCAATGGGTCACTCAGAAGCTATGCAAACAGCCTTTGCTTTCAAAAAACAGAATCCTTACCATCCTTTTTCTTCCACGAAGCTAAAAAAGTGACAAAACTGTGATGACTTTCATACCATCTTTCCAAAAGTGTATGCATGATAATATCCCACTCCTTTTACAGAAGGGGAAGAAAGGGAGGTGCCTCACTCCATAGTTTACATTCAGGTCAAGGCCAAAGCCAAGACCAAATTCCACAAACATTCACTGAGCTTTTTCTGTGTACAAATTACCATGGTAAATGTCAGATTCAGGTTGTGATCTTCAGATATATATTTTTTCGCTACAAAAATTTTGTCAGGAGCATTCTTTTAATTGACAAATGGAATGAAGAGAAAAAACCTGGCATTTTTTAAAACTTGAAAATATTGGCTCTTTCAATGTGATTTATGCTACTTTGAGTCAAGAGAAGAAAGATGGAGATATTTCTGTCTCAAAGAATTCCTGGTTTCACAGATTTTCTTTCTTTCTTTTGTTCTTTTTAGCAGCTGAAGGCACACCAACAAAAGATTCTTAAGAACTAACAGCCATACATTCCATTTTTATAGGTCTGTCGCTTCTAAGAGTCCAAAGCAGTTTGAAACCAGTACAAATATGAAAGCAAATAGTGTGTAGCACAGTGCTTGGAATAAAACAGACAATAACTTACAATGACTTGGACTACAGCATTGCCCCACAACATGTCTTTTTCTATGATTTCTTTGACTCACAGTTTGCGCTAGACTTGAAAAACTTAGTTTATTATTAAACAAAACAGGAGGATTAAAGGAAATGTGTTTTTATTTTTATTTTTTCATACCCAAGTCAAAGCTTTATATCACTGGGTATATTATTACCATACATTTCCTTAAATTCTCTCATTCCTATGAGGTAAGAAGCTATTATGTCCATTTCACAGTTGGTAAATCTGAGGCTCAGAGAAATTCATTGACTTATAAAGAATCTATTAGGGGACACCACTGGGATTTGAACGCAAGTCTCTTCATTCCTTATACCTTTTTTTCCACTGTTTTGGCCTGTAGTATTATTCTATGATCCATCACATGTGACTCTAAAACAGCTTTCTAGGAGCTGGCTATTGGTGCTGTTGTCTGCTTTTCAAACTGGGTGTTAAAATTCATTAGACTTTCAGAGATGGACAACTTTTCACAAAAGTAGTAAGTATAGCATTGGTATGTGTGAACGCTTTGCTTCCAATAAGCAGAATCTAACTTAAAGCCTTTTAATATCATATGAATCTGTTGCTAGCCCCATTCTTGTTCTGGAATATTTTATTTGCATCTTCAGGAGAGGAAACTATTGAATAGTGAAGTAAGAAGAAAGATAACAGGAGAAGATGGTCAACGAGGAAGTGGCTGAAATGATCACACCGGGTACAAGACCTTGGTGGTGCAGAAAATAAATTGGGGATATGATTTGATTCAATCATTCAACCTGTAGTTATTAAACATTAATTTTAAAATGTTGCAAGATTGTACTAGAAGTTTACGAACAATGTATATTTTGAGCAAGTGGCAGATGTGATGGAGCAGGTAATATTTTGGAGCAGGTAGTACTTCTGAAGCTTCTCTTATATGCCAGTCCTTCTCTCTGAAAGAGAAATTTAATCCATTTTTACATAGAGACAGGTAGAGAGGGAGGAAGGAGAGAGAGAGACACAGAGACAGACAGACAGACAGACAGACAGAGACAAAGGGAAACCAAAGATGGCGGAGCTGGGATTTAAGTACAAGTCCTTCTGGCTTCCAGTCCAAGTTCTTTTTTTTTTTAATTTTTGGTTGTGCCCCCAGAGTGAAAGCACAGAGTCCTGACCACTGGACTACCAGGGAATTCCCAGTCCAAGTTCTTATCATTCTAACATACTGTCTTATGGGGCAGATGGGGGGATTCAGTAGAACCAGGGAGTTTTCTGAAGGCCTCTGGTGAGTTTGGCAAAAAGATACCTGTTAACTTTGAGTAATGCCTAATGCAGCCCAATCTTCAGCGCAAACCTTTTTGCCTCTTAAATAACATGACTATAGGCAGCACTCAATAAATACTTGAGGTTGATTTTTACTTACCAGGAGTTAATTTTCTTCTATATCTAATTTTTAATACATTTACCTTGCCAAGAAGTTGGCTTGGGAAACCTTGAAAAATCCTTGAGTCCCTCCCCGACAGGGTATGAAATTAAAATGAAAACCTCTAAGAACTTATCAACTTTATTTCAGAAGCATTTATAAGTGTAAAAATTTATCTTTACAGGGATAAGGAAAAAATCACAGCACTTTACTAAAAAGCTACTTGTAATGACCCATTTTAAAAAATGGAAGAGGTTTTACTTTCCAAAGAAACATGTTATGTACTCTATATGTTATTCAAAACCAGAATGATTTCATATGAATGTATTTCAGTTTACTTAAAACTAGAGCTGCCAAATTGTTATCTCTAATCAAATATAGTAAGCACTGAATTCTTCCCTTACCCCTGATAGCTGCATTCCCAACACTCCACAAAAAACCAAAAAAAAACTATATAAAAAAATCTGAAAGCAAGTCAAAATTTGTTTCCAGTAGATGGCACTGCAAATCAAGGCATTATGGGTCTATTAACTATTATTTCTTTGACCAGAATAATTATTTCTGTAGTGAGAGGCACGAAAGAGACTTAGACAGTAAAATCGAATAGGTTGGGGGCTTTGAGGCTACAATAAAGCTGCATTGTCCAGTGTCCTGACGCTGATATTTCTTCTCTATTTAGCATAGTTGGGGATTTATGAAGGTAGCGGGTGCATATAACAAAAAGTGTCTACTTGCTTTTACGTGAAACCTACTTTTTTTTTTAATTTTTATTTTATTTTATTTTATTTTTTATGAAACCGACTTTTTGATGTGGGATTTTGGTTGCCCATTTTAATTTGTTTAGTCTATTTTATGTTATAAGTCCAAGGGGACTTTTTATACTTTTGCACAGTGCCTGATTCAATCTCACTCAGGTTAGTTAACTTGCAGAGGCAAAACTGAGCCTGGGTCATAAACCATACCCCTGACCTGTGCTGGTTTTTGGTGTGTGTATGTGTTTGTATTGGGCAATAAATAGCCTCAGTTATAGAGAATGTAAATAATTGCAGACAACTCCAGCTCTGCCACGTAAAACGTGACACATGCATACACGACACATGACCACGGATCAGAGTCCTGCTTTGTATGTTAAGGAATACATGCTTAAAACATATTTAAAAACCATTTAAAGGAGACATTACACAAAACAGAGACTAGAACATATTAAATGCTATCACGTATGTAAAGACACCTAGAAGAGTGTCTGGCACAAAATAGATGCTAAATAAACCTCCCCTCCTCTTTCTACTTCTTTAACGGAGTGCAAGAGTGAAAGGCCAGGCCCTGCTCTGCAACTGTAGGTGAGACCTCTGTCATTTCACCTCCCTGGACTCAGGCTTCCTTGCCTCTCAAAAGGGCTAGAAGCCAGGCTGCAAGATCTAGAATATTCTGCTTCATATAAAATAAGACTCACAAGTGGAGGATGTGATACTAGGCACCCAATACAAGTAGCCTCAGAAGTTGGATGTGACTTTCGTCATAACGTTCGTCTTCCTCAGTGAAAAAGAAGCCATCAGTCAAAACTGGCACTTTCACAGCTAAACCATCTCTGCTCTTTAAATAAATGTCCTAGGAGAGTTCAGACATCACGAATTTTTTTTTTTTAATACACCCTGTGTGTGCGCTGTTATTTTTTTCTCTGGTCAAGGAAGCCTGAAATTTCTTCATACTGTACGGGAAGCAACGGTGGGTTTCTGGAATTTTTAGAAATGGATGAGAAGGTGCTCCAGGTGATATCTTTGTGGAGCCCTTACTCACCACTACGCTCATTTACCCATTTAAACAGTGAGCTCCATCACCCAGGCTTTTCTCAGTGACTCTCAGGTAGCTCGGCCCAGACACTTAGATGGGCAAACAAAAACCCATACAGTAAATACAAAAACACAACAGTAATCTAAATGAGGCAAAAATATGACTCGAGCAATACCTTTACTGCTGATCAGGAGGGCAAAGAGGGCATTTCCCCTACAGATCTGTTCCTTTTTTTTTCCTCTTTGTGATCCCAGGGTTTACACCTCGGCTATTTTTAATTGGTAGAGATGGTGTTAGGATATTACAGAAAGCTATCTGTGGCTTTGGGCCGGGGTAGATTGATAAGCATTCTTTAGAGTTTGAAAGGACTTTACAGAACATCTAGTCCAATCTCCTTTACCCATGAGAAAAAGAATGGCTCAGAGACATCATTCGATTTACATAGGTCACACAGGAAATTAGTGATGAAGCGGGGATGAGGTCATTTGACTCCCAACCCAGGAGCTAAGTGCTTGAATGGGTATAGGGGAAAAGGGTAAAAAAATAAGGGAGTATCTTCAGATTTCACTCTTAGTGACCTCAGGAGGGGTGATGGAAAAACACAGTCTCACCTGGCCTAAGAGACAATGTGTTAAGATCCCAAGCCTCCAGCAAAAAGAAGATTGCATACATTCTTCAAATATTTGTTTATTTTCAGGGGCTTTTGGGGGACACTTTTCCATCCTTCTGCTCTCATGTTAAGCTAATTTGTCTAATATCTCAGAGATTCTCTGTGTTAAGGAAGCAAAATGGTTCATTTTCTTTAGGGCATTTCCTCATTTGATAACTTAAACATGGAGTAATTATGAGCAAATTGACCAACATTCTTCTTGGTGTGAAGATTATTGTGACAAGATTTAAGTAATCATATGTCTTTAGCATAACTAAGACAAATAATATGCATATAGTTTTTGACTCTTCTGCAATACTTTTTGAAACACACAAAATAATGAGTGGGAAACTTTTCAACTGTTAACTTTTTTATTCCTAAATATCTTCCAGTTAGCAAATATAATTTTAATATTTTATATACTTCAGCCTCATTCGTAGGAAAGAATTCCAAAGTCCCTTGGAAGGCATAAATTAGATGTGTAGGTGTATTCTAAAAGTGATATAATTCATGGCGTAACCATTGTTTAGGCATGAAGTAAGTTACACTCAGTGTGATCAAAGCCTTATTTTTGCCAAGATTTTTAGAAAATGTTAACAATTTATAGAGAAATCTCGTGGCGTTTATCATGAGATTTACGTGGTTGACCTTCTCTGATTTGGAACGTATTTTACCTTCTTTACTTTGAAACAGTCCCAGTTTTTACCGAGGCTTTATCTTTGGCTAACTCTGCTGTTTTCTCTCTCTCCCCCCTCCCACCCCAGCCGCCTTTCTTTAATTGATTTAGGGTGGGTTCTACATCTGGAGACTCACATCCCTAAAGTATCTGCTTCTGAAATAAAAATGAAGTGGGAAGGTATTGGAATGGGATGAAGGGCCGTGTTAATTACCTCGGGGAGTCTTCGAACCAATTTCTTCTGCCTCACTGATGTCCTTGGATAGAGGAGAATGGAGGCAGGATGCAAAATAAAGAGCCAAGGAACGTTCAAGAAGTCACGTGGGAAAAGCAATATGAAAGTAGAAGGTTGCCGAACTTTGAGAAATTTCACTCTAGACAACGTTGAGATTCTTGGAGGTAACAATGTGATGACCATCGTGTATTGTGGATTCATGATTTTATTTCTTAATCGCGATAAATATAAAAAATCGAACTCCTCCACACTGTTCTCCAGACTCACGGGCAAAGTTATACAGGGGTCTGAGTACCAAAAACATAAAGAGACCCCAGTACTTTGGAGGAATCGTAAGATAATGTATACACAGGCCATCGAGTTAGGGATTCGGTGTCCTTTTGCAATTATTTCTTATTTTGATGAAATAACGTTCCGTTTGTAATAATGACTCAAAACTGGTAAACAAGCCTAGAGCCGGCGCAATGGCTGCTGCAGCTCACGTCGCCGCAGCTCTTGGAGAGGGAAAGTGCATCCTCTCTGTAAACTGGAGCCGCCCGGAAGTCCTGGCCGCGGGGAGAGGAGCGATCCCCTGCCCACTCCCGGGCCCGAGCCCCGCGGCGAGGTTTGGGGCACACGAGGGAGAGCCATGGCCACCGCGGCGGACGCAGCGCGGCGGGGAGCCGGGCTGGCTGGAGGAAGGGATCCGCTTTCAGGCCCCTCTGCTGCGGCTGCGCTTCAGCGGTGCCGAAGCTGGTGACCCTGTCGAAGGAAGTGCGCGCGGGGTGGGTCTCCGGCGCTGTAAGTCCCCTTGGGATGGCACCGTCCACCGCCCCCCTTCCGGCCTACGGGCCAGACTGTGTGTTGAAGGATCGAGAAAACGAGACCCGGGGGTAGGGTCCAGAAGCCTGCCCGGAGTCCCCATTCTGGATCCCTAGTAGCCGCGGTGCACACATGGACTCATTTGGGAGCCGTCTCAGAGTACAGAAGGAGGCAGTTTGGGGGTGCAGGCTATAGGGTTAATGTGCAGGAACGGGGTGCGGTCGGTTTGAGGATTCTTCGCCTTCAGTGACCTTCAGGTGAAAGAGGTCGGATGTCTCCAAGAGGAGGGGACCAGGAAGCTGGAGGGGATGCAGACTCCGGCTGGAGTTTGAACTATGAGTCCCTTGTCCTTTCTGAGTCTCAGGTGGTACCTCGAATGAACGTGTGACAGGACGAAGGCGTTTGATACCTCGCAGAGCGCCCTCCAACATGTAGGGAAAAACAATTTGCCCAGACTGCAAGTGCACGGCGTCTCACTGCCGCCGAAGCCCCCGAGGATCTCCGAGCTCCGCCCACCGTTTCGGTGGAGGGGCCCTCGCGACCGCGTGGCTTGGCTGGAGCAGTTTCCCGGCACATCCCTCGCGCGGTTCTTCTAGACCAGTCGGGCCCCGCTGTCGGGGAGAGGACTCGCCAGGGCAGGACCCCGCCCGTCACGCGCGAGCTCAGACTCTGACCTCCTCTCTCTCGGTTCTCCCCGCGCCCTGTCCCCCGCCCTGCAGAGCGTTCACCTATCCTCCGAGGACCTCTAGTGCCTGAGGTGTCCGGTCCGCGAGGACTCGCGGGGGTGGAAGGACGTGTGGAAGGACTGGGGAGGGAGGGCGGAGCTGCGAACTCGAAGCAGCCTTGCAGCGCAGGGTCCTCTGGCCACCCCCCCGCCCCGGCCCGGGCCAGGGGAGGGCGCGGCGAGGGACGTTCTTAAGAAGGAGATGGACACAATTGGGAGACTCTGGGGGATTTTACCCCTTGTGGCAATAGAGCAAAAACCCTGACAAAACGTGTCAGTTCTCCGTTTCCCACAGAAATAAATTCTAGCCCCCAGCAGCATCTCCTCGCTCCTTAGTACAGGAAAGCCCACCTTCGGAAGTTCTCCGTGTTGCCCACTCGGGCGTCGCCAGCATTTCCGCATTGGGGACATTACGTTCAGTCTCTGCCCAGCCGTTGCTCGGGCCGGGGAGCTCCACTTTGTCCTTCCCCCACGCCCCGGGCAAAGTGCCCGCGGACCCGCACACGCCACCAGGAAACCCTGCCCTGCGCCCGTCTGCGCTGCCCCTGTTTCACTCCCACCATCGCAAAGGGCCACGTTTTTCTCGGGCAGGATTCCTTTCCCGCCCTACAAGAGCCAGCCCGGGCCAGGTGCCCTCTGCGGTCGCCCCGGCCCGGACATTTCCCCAGGACACGCCGTGTCGACCCTCGTTACCTGTGTCCTGCCGATCGCAGCAGCAAGCTGGCCCGAGCAACCCCAACGGAATTTTCCGACCCCTCTGGGCTCGTTTCCCTGGAAAACCTTTCCCCGACCCCCTCCCGCCATCCCTAAGGGGCCAGGAAATGTCTCAACCTCCATAGAAAAAGCGCAATTTAAGCGCCGGGTGGGGCGCAGTGGGCGGGACGCGGGTCGCAGAGAGAATTGAATTTCTCTCCGCTTGGAACCAGCCTTCGGCGGATAAAGCGCAAGTTTGTGCATTTGGTCCACGGAGGGATTGCAAACCGACGAAACAGAAAGTGTTCCAGTGAGATGCGGAGTTTGCCCAGATTTCCCTGCAGATGGGTGTGCGGAAACGCCTGTGATGGGAACTTTCTGCAGATCGTGTATGGATGGGAGCTAAAGAAAAAAAGGGAGGGGAGCGGGGCGGGGAGGGGGCAGTGGGAGCGTGAAATGTGCCTGTGTGTGTGTGTGTG
>RJWK010027959.1:0-26117 GCA_004363435.1 Platanista minor | reverse complement strand
AGCCCAGAGATAAACCCACACACATATGGTCGCCTTATCTTTGATAAAGGAGGCAGGAATGTACAGTGGAGAAAGGACAGCCTCTTCAGTAAGTGGTGCTGGGAAAACTGGACAGGTACGTGTAAAAGTATGAGACTAGAACGCTCCCTGACACCATACACAAAAATAAGCTCAAAATGGATTAAAGACCTAAATATAAGGCCAGAAACTATCAAACTCTTAGAGGAAAACATAGGCAGAACACTCTATGCCATAAATCGCAGCAAGATTCTTTTTGACCCACCTCCTAGAGAAATGGAAATAAAAACAAAAATAAAAACAAACAAACAAAAAAAAATTTTTACAGGAAAAAACCCTAATTTTTAATCTAAACCCTACACCAAAAGAAATTCCATATGGATTAAAATATTAAATCTAAACCATGAAACGATAAAATTGGAAGAAAATACTGCTGCATATTTGTCTGTTGAAGTATAAAAAAATTTTTTCTTTGTGCAAAGATATGTCATGCATACAAACATAAAAAGAAAATAGATATTGCTATCAAAGTAGAAATCAAGGGGTGGCATCTGCTCCTCCTCTATATTCCTTGACTTGGAGAAGAACATCCTAAAACATCTGCTCAGCCTTAAAAATTGAAGTTATTACCTTTGGCTTGAACTCAGTTATACTGCTCAATCTCCAAACTCACATATTTTATTATACCACTGGTCTAAACCACTTATGCTGTTTTCCTCTTTCAGAATATCTATTATTCTTCCATTGGACCTCCATGGTCAGCCCTCCAAATTTTGCTGCTCACTGAAAGTGCATTCTGATTTTCTTTGGTATCAAGAATATTATTTACAGATCCCAAACATCTCATTTTAGCTATGGTTTATTTAATTTTCTGGGACTTTTTAATTCTGGCCAGTTCTCTCATTACCATGGCCTGCTTTATTTAATAGAAGCAATTTCATCTTTTGAAAACATGAAGCACATATATTCCAAGTTTTTGTTCTAATAAATGTAGTGCCTATTTTAGGAAGAATATCTTCCCTTAGGTTTTTATGAGAATGTTTCTCTTCTGCTGTCTTTTTTTTTTTTTTTGCCATACGCGGGCCTCTCACTGTTGTGGCCTCTCCCGTTGCGGAGCACAGGCTCCGGACGCACTGGCTCAGCAGCCACGGCCCACGGACCCAGCCGCTCCGCAGCATGTGGGACCTTCCCGGACCGGGGCACGAACCTGTGTCCCCTGCATCGGCAGGCGGACTCTCAACCACTGCGCCACCATGGAAGCCCTGCTGTCATTTTTAAAATAGATCTTGTGTCACTGATGTTTTCTCTTCCTAGAATGAGATAGACAGACCTATGTCCAGTGTTGAAATTAAAACCCAATTATTGGAAAAAAAGCTGGATTCACTTGGCATCTCTCATAACTGGCACAGAACACAACAATTTTCTTTGTGGGCAGAGACAGCCATTCAGGCTTAGAGAATAAGAGGGTTAACTTTCAGTTTTACTACTTCTATTTGAGGAACTCCCCGTTCACATATATACATGGGAACCGCAAGGAATGGCTCTGCTTGCTACTGTAAAGAATTAGAAACTGGACCTCAAAACCACACTACATACAAAAATAAGCTCAAAATGGATTAAAGGCTTAAATGTGAGACCTAAAACCATAAAACTTCTAGAAGAAAACATAGGCAGTATACTATTTGACATTGGTCTTAGCAGTTTTTTTTTTTTTGGATATGTCTCCTCAGGCAAGGGAAACAAAAGCAAAAGTAAACAAATGGGACTACATCAAAGGGAGGGGGCGGGGGGAGAGGGAATTACTGAAAATAATTAAAAGGCACAAACTTCCAGTTATAAGATAAATAAGAACTAGGGATGTAATGTGCAACAAGATAAAGATAATTCACACTGCTGTATGTTATAAATAAAACTTGTTAAGAGAGTAAATCTTAAGAATTCTCATCATAAGGAAGAAAAAATTTTTTCCACTTCTTTAATGTTCCATTTATATGAGATGATAAATGTTCACTAAGCCCACTGTGGTAATCATTTCATGATATACGTAAATCAAATCATTATGCTGTACACCTTAAAACTTATACAGTGCTGTATGTCAGTTATACCTCAATAAAACTGGACGAAAAAATTAATTAGATAAATAAATAAGTGGACCCAAAAGTCCGTGCGAGAGATGCTGATAGCCTAGAGATGCTATCATTCCAAACTGACTCAATAGCAAACGGCCTAATTTATTTCCTGCTATAAATATAAACATGCTCTATTATTCCTTAGTTCAGCTGTACAAATATTTTTATGTTTATTTATTTACACAGACATAAATACTCACTACCTCCCAGATGGCTGTTTTAACTGCATATACCCCACTCTCTTTTTTGTCCACTTTATATATCTTTAAGGAACAATTTTACTCATTTTTTAAAGTTGTTAATGCTAATAAAACAGATATTACAAATACCTTTTCAAGAAGTCATAGACAGGATTTGTTATCTCCACCGTAAGTTGAAATTTTTCATCATTCATACATTTTTGCATAACTTGTGTAAAGAATTCCAGGAATCTAGGTCTCTGCTTAAATTTCATAACTGTGAAAACAAGAAGGTTCATATATAATCACCAATACACTTGGTCATTGTCACTGAAAGGTTACTATTGCTATTAGTCATTTTGTTCTAACAGACGAGTTTATTAACCTACTTTTTAGATTTCTCACTTTTAAAAAATGTATAGGAGTAAATGTGGTGAAACTATTGTGTATCTAAAGTCAAGTATTCCTTTACGGTCTAAATTTCATTTATTTTTCAAACAGCTTGGTGTTGTAAGATTTCCTAAAAGTTGCTTCTAGCATATGACTAGGTGGGAAAAAAATAGCTGATAATTGCCAGAATAACTAGTTATCCTAATTTTATTATATTTCACTCTGAGATAAGCAATAATGCTGCTATTTCTTCATAGCTAAGCTTCAAGATCACTAACACATTTTTCAATTCCCTAGTTTTTGTAAGCTTCATAATAACACCATTTACTGCCAAAATAAGCCACCATCAAGGTTCCGTCTTTCCAGACTTTAAATCAGGTACCTATTTTGGTCTCTTTCATTACTCGGCAATCAAGAGCCTGCCTTATTCTGAATGGGTAAGAACCTGAAATATTCTGCCTAGAACAAGTGAAACCTTTAAGTAGAAAACAACAGAATCCACAGAATAAAAGATCTTCAACAGTAAGGTGAGTGAACAACATAGGTACGTTTAGGTCACCTACCTTCTTTCACAGCACCTTTGACCGACCAATTTAAAACTATAGGGTAAAGAAATATGGGATCCTCTGCTCCTGAGAGTTCAGCTGTAACATCTAAGGTTAAAAGGAATTAAGTTGTTGGTTCTGTTTAACATCAATAAGCAAAAATGAAAATTCTTTGCTGGGGATGAAAAATAGGAAAATACTCAAGTATACATTCTAAATTATGTGCCTTAAAATATCAATTATATCATATTTTGGAGATTAAAAAATCCAATCATCTCAATTATTTTCCTTTCATTTTTTTCCCCCTAAAGGCCAAGGAGTCAACCACCAAATAGGGGAAGAGTTTCCAAGGCATGAGTCTTTCTTATTCAACAGCTATTGTGTATCAACAAATATCAGGTTCAGAAACCTACCAATTATATGAACTCCATTTTTATAAAAAAATCTTTAAAAGACAGTAAAGTATAGAATAATGAACAGGACAGCCCCTAGAGCCAGGATGCCTGGGTTCAGATTCTAAGTCTGACACTTCTTTTTTTTTTTTTTAAGCTGCACAGCATGCAGGATGCGGGATCTTAGTTCCCCGACCAAGGATCAAACCCCCTGGGAACATGGAGTCTTAACCATTGGACCTCCAGGGAAGTCCCTAAGTCTGACACTTTTTAGTTATGAGAACTTGGGAAGTTACCTTCTCTGTGCCTCAATTTCCTTATCTTTAAAATGGGGTTAATAACAGTACCTATTTTATATGGTTGTTATATAAGGGTTATATAAGTTTTCATATGCATGAAACACTTAAAAATAGTTCCTCGCACACAGAAAGCACTGTACAAAACTATTATTTTTATTATTGTTTTGTTACCGAATCTACTGTTTAGCTAGTAACATTATATTGTGCTTCTTAGCAAAATGTTAAAATGTGTTTGGGGGTGTTGATAATATGAAAATAAGTAATTCACATTTCCAGAACACTTTACATTTTAAGAAATTATATACTTTTTTATGTACCCAGACAATTACAGCTTTCCCAAAACTAGGTTTACTGGTTATGTGAATAACACAGCATTGGGTTCATTTCATAAATTCAGCTTGAAACAGACATGGAGTGTATTGAAATAAAGTGAGAGATCCAAGTCAGGGAATTCTGAAACAGTAAGACCACCCAGATATAACTGAGGCACAAAGTAGAGAGGTGAGGTGGGGTCACAGAAATCTACAAGTTTAGTTACTTCCCAACAGACCAAGGGGCCGAAAGTGGAGCCTCCTAATGAGATAAATGTAGGCACTCTTTTGTTCTTCTAGAAGGTTTGAAGTCCTGCTTCTTAAAAATGTGATAATAGTTGTCATCACCAGAAACTACATTAATATCTTAATCAGATTTCCAAACTGCAATCTCTAAAACTCCAATCACTGTGTTAACATTTTGGTCTATTATTAAATTACCACACAGCACAATGAGTCACTTGAGTCCGTCTCACTTGAGTAAACCATGGTTCAAATCACTCGTACATAACACCCGTCATGCCATCACTTTCTCAGTTACATTTTTGTCTTTAGAGCAGCGATTTTCAATTTTGTGTGTCCCCCTTCCACAATATATTTGCCAACATTTGCCTCGCAGTTGGTTGTCATAGCTGGGGAGAATGCAGGGAGAATGGTGTGCTATGCATCTCTGGACAAAGGCCAGGGATGCCGCTCCACATCCACAATGCCTACGACAGTCCCCCACAGCAAAGTATTATCTGGCCCAAATTGGCAATAGTGTTGAGGCTGAGAAACCCTGCTTTAGAATGAGAAGATTTAGGCTCAAATCCAAGTCAGCTATGTAATGCTAAATAAATCACTTAATCTTTATGAGCCACATCTGTAAAAAGTGGTTAGCAATCCCTTATTAACAGAGTATTGATAGGATTAATGACACAATGTAAAAGCACTGCATAAAACTTCAAGGGTTTACCAAATGCTAATTTCATCTTAATCCTTTCAACAAAATATTTTCTACTTTAAACAGCAAAATGCTAAGCAGAAGTATACAGAAAGAAAAAAAAAGACTACATTGCTTTGTCAGTTTGAGTAGGTGTGTCTCCAATAAACCCAGCTGTTCATTTATTTTTTCAGGTAATAATATCTGCTGTGGCTTCTTAGTCTTGGAAGACTTCTTGGAAGAACCCTAGAAACATTGGTTAAATGTCAGAACGTACTTCAACATGTTTCAAGAATTGTCATTTTCAAATAATATTCTTTAAATTATGTTTCATACTTTCATACTTGGTAGACCAAACTATGAGTCTACATGGTAAAATGTATTAATAATTAACTAATAATTAATAATAAGCCATTGTAGCCTAACTAAATGCCAGACACAGTACTAAGTGTTTTATGGATGTTAACCAAAATATTTCTTCTCTTCCCTCTCCCTTTTTCCTAGTAACTTCTGCTCCCCTAACCAGCTCCCCCTAATACACATACCATTCTGAGAGCAGTTGAGGGTATATCTCTAAAAATCCTCAAAAGAAAATGCTCTCAGAAATGTATCCCTTTTTCCTTTTTTCCTTTCTTTTTCCCAGAGGGAGCTTCTTTACAAGGAAGCTAATTGCTTTTGCTGCTTTGCCTTTCATTGAACATAACAGGATCAGTAATTAGTGGACTAAGAATTGGCGGGTATGAGCTCAGGCTCCCCACCATGCTTTCATCTGTCTAAGCCTGAGAATGGACTGGTTAATGTCTCCTCTTCTCCAAAAAAATAGACCTCCCAAGCTCTTTTAGGCTTAAAGGGACCCTGAATGGTTCTAATGATTTCTGACTCCTATAAAGTAGGTATTAGTTTCTCAGTCCCTACAGTCTTAGTCTGAAAGAAGTATCACAACCTTCTGCTGGACTAGAGGCTCCAAGGAAAGGGGCAAGGGGTCCTGTCCTAACATGATGTGAAGGGACAGAGTCCTGAGTCAAGGCCTGGGTGACATAAAGCGTCTGGCTGACGGACTCTTGAGTGGACAACACTTGGTGAAAAAAAAAAAAACCCTCAAGTTGCTTTCAGCTTAATCAAAACTTCCTCTAGACAACCCTCCCCCCAACAAAAGTATTATGGCTAAAAACATTCCTCCAGTGAAACCGTGGGGTTTTTTTTAAGCTTTTGCAACATATAATAGAGAGAGAAATGGAGCTACTCCAACTGAAACAGGCTTGGGGGTAATAGTTTCTACCCTGGCCCCAGTCACAAAAGGGGCTTCAAGTATTGTAGCTCCTAGTGCACCTCAGAAACCTGATAAACTAAGCAATATTTCAAAATTTGATCTACAAAATCATTTAACCACATAGTTTCAAGAAAAGGCAATAAAATAAGATTCTAGTAAGACCCATGCTTGGGAGGCAGATATTAAAAAGTTGTCTCTAGCATTACCAGCCTCATAAAGGAGACAATTTAGGTGTCACAAGGAATTTAGGAAGTCTACTTTGAACAGAGTGAAAAGCTCTGACATGTATTTACTGCATTCAATGACCCACTCAGAATAATAAAAATCTTCAGTCTGGGAGAGACTGTAGAGGGCTTTCAGTCCAATGTCCAACTGGGTGTAGGAAGCTCTCTATCAACACCTAACTGATCGTCAGTACGTGTGACAGGGGGCTATTAAGTATTCTAGCACGGATACCTTTTCATTTTCTTGATAATAATTAAAAGGAAGAAAAGCTCTTCACATATTCGCTTTCTTTTACGTAAATACAACAAATTAAAAACTGATCAATTTCCTAACAAGTTCACTAATACTACATGACCTCTTAGAAAATTCAGCTAAATATACCTTTAAAGACGAAACACAAAGAACAATTACCTCCTCTGGCATTTCTTCTTGGTCGGTAACACCAAACAGAGATTTGCACCCTGATGTGATGTCCAACATCTTTTTCCCATAATTTATTATCATTACTGCCAGGTCATATTCCTTCCATGAACGCAGAATCTAATTTAAAATATTTATTAATTATCTCTGTTAGAAACTCAAGTCTATTTTCAAGAGTCATGAATCATCTTCCATAAATTCAAAAGTCTCATGTTTTGGATATAACTCTCCTGTTTCTATTAAGAAAACTGTAAGCTTACCTCCAGATCATATTTCCCTAGAATTAAAACTGCATGATTTCACTATTTTAAATAAAGGACAAAACCAGGAATCTCATCAGTAATGAATTCTCCATATCTCTGGGACATACAGCCATACCTCTTTTGGTATAGTAAGTTAACTATGAAAAAACATTTCCACTTAAAAGATCCATGGTAAAACAAAATCATTCCTGAAGGTCATATAACCACCACTTCTTGTCTTGAGTTGTCTTCTTTGTGAAATGGCGCAATTACTGACCTCATGATTTCTTGGGGGCATTTATAGCAGTAAATGATTTACAAGACATTCTGGCAGTAAACTAGGCTGGAGGTCAGCTGGTTTGGGCAGGTTCTCCATGAGCCATAGGGGGAGCACACACTGACTCATGAGAAGGGGCCCGCTCTGCCACTCTCATCCACGTTCCTGGTTACGAACTGTTATCTGGCCTCCTCTAGCTAGGCCATTACCTACCTCTCCAGTGTCATCTTCCACTATTCATCTCCTTGCACTTTAAGCTTACAAAATATTAAGCCAAGTATAAATCCTGCTACTCACCATGGTATCAGGACTTCATGTCTTCCTACAGCCGAGGCCTTTCCCAGAACAGCTTTCCCACCTGATTTATATAGCTTTACTTGGTCATTAAAACCTGGGCTCTAGCACTAACTCCAGGAAAGCTTCCCTGGCCAGCAATCTGATTTGCAAAGACCCTGCCCTACTGAAAGAGCCCATGAAGGGGACGCATTCACCGTGAATCCCCAGGACAATACTCTCAGGGTATAAATAAGTTTGTATGAATTTATCTGTAGGTGTATTCTGTTAAGCTGAATAGGTTAGTATTTAAGATAAGTAACAACTATTACTTCCCAGGCAGGGAAAGAATATATAAGGTGGCTGAAAAACAGTGAGTGGCTGCTTGAAGCTCATAAGACCTACCTAATGCACACGCTAAGAACTGGAAATATTTCTGTAGGACCAGGGCAATGGTGTTAAACTAATGTTGACTGTGGGACAGAATGTGGAAAGGAAAACAGTGAAACAAATTTTGCCAAGGTAGGTGGGGTTAGGTCAAGCAGGGCTTTGAATGCTAGGCAAAACTGTCCAATCTCATTGTAAAACTGATATAAGAGGGAACAAGTCTTGTTACTAGAAAACAGAAGTGAGCTAACGCTTGCTCCCCATTCACCTTTGCTTTCCAACATATTTGGTTTATACAGCACTGTGCAATCTTTTCTCCTTGTTTTAACATGCCAGTGGAAAACACTAAATGAGAATGAATTTTTCCAAACAAAAGAAAAACAGAGAACCAATTCTACTTGACATACCAAGGGGTGAACAGAAATTTGTTAAATGTGCCAGATGTTAGGCATAATAATTTTTTTAACGATGCCAATGGAAAATACTAAATGAGAATGAATTTTTCCAAACAAAAGAAAAACAGAGAACCAATTCTACTTAACATACCAAATGGTGAATAGAAATTTTTTAAATGTGCCAGATGTTTGGCATAATAAATTTTTTAACAATGCGAAAATAATCAAATATTTAAGATGACATGTCTCAGAAGTGGTACTTTATTTGGAATTCTGGCAGCTTTCAGAAAGAAATACTGCTTCTTAAAGAAGAAAGATTGAACCATCCGGAAAGATTACCAATTTTTAAAACAGAACAGAGAAAAGAAACAGGGCCATCTGACTAATTGGGCTTTACATGTCCTAAGAGAAAATCTCTATAAAAATGTGTTTATATCAAATGAATGCCTCAAATCTGGGATTCAGGGGTAGTCAGGCTTCTGGGTCTATTGGTCAGGCTGGAGGAAACTTCTGAAATGACAATTCTCAGAGTATCAGTTTGGGACAGAACCAGCTCTAGCGTCAAATCCTGACATTAATATATAGTGTGTTGGCCAAAAAGTTCTTTGGGGTTTTGCGTTAACACCTCACGGAAAACCCAAACGAACTTTTTTGGCCAATTCAATATACCTTAAAGAAAATGTCCAGAACATTCAGGGTCATTTCTACAATAACATCCAGAGGATCTCAAAATGATTCCTCAGGCGGGGGAAAGGGGCTGGAGTCACAAGTGGCGGTCAAGAAATACAGAGCCAGCCGCAAACTGCTGTGGGAGAAAAACCACAGGCAGCTGAGAGAGGAGGCATGCGAATTTCGTGGAGGACCTCAGCCTCCACGCGGTCCCAAATGCTGGTTGGAAACCCTGCTTATTCTAGGTCAGCACTCTCTCCCGTCTCCCATGGGGGCTGTTACACAAACATCTTCTCACATCTCTGGAGCCCACCCTTACTCTCCACCTCCCCACTCTCAGCAAGTGACCTTGCTTCCTTTCCAGAGAGCAGTGCAGGGGAACTGGCGTATCTGCTGTCCCCAAACCCACCTACACACCCATGCGTAAGGACAACCATCCTCCTCCTGTGAGAGAGGAGAGGCAGATGTCCTGTCCAAGCTAACCCCACACATGCCCGGATCCTGCTGCTGGGACCCTGGTCTAGGGGCCACCTCTCCTCTCCTCCATCCTTATCCCTTCCCTCTCCTGACTCCTCCCCATTAACGGTCATATACGGAGTGCCTGTGTAAGCAGGAGTGGTTTTTTGGTTGGCTGGTTGGTTGGCTGTTTGGTTGGTTTTTAGCAGGAGAAGTTGCTATTGGCAAGTTACAAGCAATGAGCTGCCTTGGAATAAAGTTTCTTTGTTCTGGAAGAAACACTGCAGCAGCCACAGTTAGTTATTTAAATGTAAGGTGAACAGCTGCCCAGTGCCCTGGAAAGACAGTGTAACCTGGTATTCTCTTATTTGAAAATGACACCCCTGTCCTGGAAATACTCATTGATGGAAGGGTTCAGGGGGAAAGGGGGAGGTGAAGCCAAGCAGATGAATATATTCTAAAGAAAAGTAAGCTTGGAAGATGCCCTTTTAGCCCAGGATTACACTAATTGATGTGTGTGTGTGACTGAGCAGTGGGAATGGAAAGGGGTCCTTTGGATTGTGTGGGACCCCTGCTTTCAACAGTTACCCCCTTGTGACAATGACAGAACTAATAGCACCAGAAAGATTCTTAAGGTTGGGGAGGGGTTAGGAATAACAAAACAGCTTTGGACTAATCACCTTTCCAATTCTTCCTCTTGCCTAGTGGAAGCCGGATGGAACCCGTGGACTAACAACACCCCTGAGATTCTTAGACAATTCTCTTCTTTTCTTACTCTACACATTGACCCTGGGTGATACCATCTATCTCTGTTGCTTCAGTTGAGTCCATATACTAATGACTCTGTTGTCTTTACATATATTTGGCCTCTCCTGAACTTCAAGCCTATAGGTCCAATTATATAATGTCCACCTCCCTGGATATCCTGTATGCCCCCAAATTCAATATATTCAAAACTCATTATCTTTTCCCCCTTTCTCACCAGGGTTCAACAAATTGCATTGTACTCACCCAACTGCCCAGAGAGCTGCATTACTGTGGACTCTTCCCTCTCTCTCCTTGATCCCCCCCTATTCAATTCTATCTCATAAATAACTCTTGAATCCTTTCAATTCTATCTCTCACTTTTTCCACACTAGTTTAGTTCACCACCTCTCACCTTCGAACTCATTTCCTGCCTCGGATCTTATCATCCGCCTCTAATTATGAGCTGTTGTGCAACCAGAAGAATTTCTTTTTTCTAAAATGCAAATCTCATTACGTCATTCCCAGGTTTGAAACCCTTGAATGGCTCCTCTCTGACCTCATTAGATAGCCATTCATCATCTGGTACTTGTTCACTGTTCCACTCTTGAAGGTGACTGAAATATTTAATCATATCCTCCATAATTAAAAATAAATCTGATCTTTCTTTTCCCAAACTGTGAAATTATTTCCTATTTTCTCATTGATTACTGCCTGAGGCAATCAATGTTAATAATCCTGCAACTGTTGTATTTTTAAAAAATAAATGCCTGTAAGCTTTGTCTATAGTGTCTTATCATTAAAAAAAAGTATTTTTAAATTATCATGTCATCTGTTTATCTATTTTTGTGTGTGTATCTTTTGAATTTTGTGCCCTGTTGAGAAAGGTCTCCCCTTATTTCAAGGCAATCCAAATATCCTCAAATCCATCTGGACTTCATTTTGTTTACGGTATGAGGTAGGGCTCTGGCATTATTTTTCAAATGAAGAGTCGGTTATAGCACCACCTTTTACTGATAAATTATCATTCTCTCAATGAATATAAATGCCACCTTTGTCTTATATTAAGTTCTTCCTGTAGACCCGGGCCGGCTTTTCCTGGAGTCTCTATTTTATTCCACCGATCTATTTGCCCATCACTCTGTTAAGACCATTTTTTATTGAAGTGGCCTTGGTAAATTTTAATACCTACTGAGAATTTCTAAGTAGCACTAATCAGTTTCAAAGAAACCTCACTAGGATTCTGATTAAAACTGCAAAGCATGGAAACGTTATTTTAGGAAAGATTTATATAGCTATGACAGTAAGCCTTCCTATTCAGGAACTTGGTGTGGCCTGCCATATGTGCAGATCTTATTTTGTGTCCTTCAGTAAGATTTCACATTTCTTTTATTTAGGTTCTTTAACATTTTGTTAAGTTTAAAATAGTGTGTATTATAAGTCGTATATTTTCCCCTGTCCATTTCTAACTGGCTACTACTCATATTAAAAAGAAAAACAATAAGAAAAACATAAACAAAACCCAACTTATCAGTTTGTGTCTTACATAACTTTATAACTTCTTATAAATTCTTATACCACTTTATAAATTCTCTTTTTAATTCTAGTAATCTTTTACTAGATTCTCACGGGTTTTTGAGACCTCTACAATTACAAACAAATTATGCTTTTCTAATATTATAAAATTATTTCATACCCTTATCTATTTCATCAGACTGGATCTCTACAAATAATGAATCACATTATTAAGAGTCAGTATCTCCTGTGCCTGATTTTAAGGAAACAGCTTCAGAAATTTGCCATTTAGTATGATATTTGCTAAAAATTTTTGGTAAATGTCTTTATCGTTATTAATAACTTCCTTCCCTTCCTAACCTACTTAGAAGTTTTATTGGGAAAAGTTGCTAAGAGTTATCAAATGCCTTTGTAGCATTTTTCATATAACCTAATTGTTTTTCTCCTCTAATTTGCTGTTGTAAAGAATTCAAGTTTTGTTTTAATTCAGACCTCATCTTTAATTCTTGACAATGAGACTGCCCTAAGACCAGAAAGTGCCAGATGCCACGCAGGAGCGATTGGAAGGACACTACATAATGCCTCTCTTTGTCCTGATTAATGTTTTGGACACTGAATTCTGCTTTTTCAAAAACGAAAATTGCCACCCTTCCTTCATTTTTGTTTGCATTTTCCCAATATCTATTTATTTTTGAAATTGCTTGTTATCTTGTTTTACAAGTGTTTCTTCAAATAATGCACATTTGAATCTGACTTTTCAGCCCATCTGACAGTCTCTGTCTCCTGAGTTCATTCACGCTTAGGGAAGTAATTAAGGTACTTGGTTTTATTCCTTCCATCTTAAATACAATCTCACTTTCCTTCTTCTTATTTTGGCTGAATTAGCCATTTTTCGTCCCTGTCATTTTTTCCTGTTCCTTTTTCCTCCCTGTCACTCCTCTGTTTGCTTTTCTTTCCTGTCAATTTTGAAGTCCTACTGTGCTTTAAAGATCAGCTCATGCCTACATATTCCTGAGTCATCTTTAAATATACATATTCCATCAAAAGAAAATAATAATGTTACACAATATGTGGGGACTTCCCTGGTGGCACAGTGGTTAAGAATCCGCCTGCAAATGGGGGGGACACGGGTTCGAGCCCTGGTCTGGGAAGATCCCACATGCCGCGGAGCAACTAAGCCCATGCACCACAACTACTGAGCCTGCGCTCTAGAGCCCATGAACCACAACTATCTGAGCCCACATGCCACAACTACTGAAGCCCACGTTCCGCAACAAGAGAAGCCACCGCAACGAGAGGCCCGCACACCACAATGAAGAGTAGCCCCCGCTCGCCGCAACTAGAGAAAGCCCGCGCGCAGCAACGAAGACCCGACACAGCCAAAAATAAATAAATTAATTAATTTAAAAAATAATGTTATACAACATGTATTTTTACACTATATGTATTTTTAACACACATGCACCAAGCATCTATAGCTGCTCACGCCTCCCTCAACCCCAAACAGGATAGAAGCTTTAGTTCTAGGTTACTGTTAAGTTTTTCTTTCAAGGATGACTCTTGTATTTCAAAAGTCCCTACTTAGCATTTGTATTACAAAGTCCTAGTCACATCATTATTATCTATTTAACTTTAATAATACATATATTGCAAGATTCGATGCTCCCATTATTCCTCTCCTTTTTGTCTTTCCCTATCTTGGGATTTCTGTTCTGAACCAACTGTCATTTGATAAGAGTATTTCCCCAAGTGTTGTCCTCAGATAAGTACATGGACAGAATACATTTTAAATGCCTGCACTTCTGAAATGTTTATTTTGCCCTGACAAATGAATGACATCTTTTCCTGGTTATTAATTTTGGGGCCTTAGTCTTCTTCCCTCAGGATTCTATGAATGTTGCTCCAGGAATTTAACTGTTAGTGTTGTTGATAAAAAAAAAGTCTGAAGCTAATTGATTCTCTTTCCATTGAAAATAAATAATCTGTTCTTTGGGTCTCAAAACTTTAAGATTCATCCTTATCCTTGGACTTCAGGAATTTCACCAACATGTGTCTACACATATATTCTTACATTAATCCTGCCTGGGACTCAGAAAGATGATTACTTCTCTACTTATTTCTTTTCTACCTCCAGACTCCTTTATTTCATGTTATGACTTCTGGATCTGTCTTGTGAATTTATCTCTAGATAATTCTATTCTACATTGTCGGGTATTTCTTGAGCTTCCAGATGTGACTCAAGAAGTATCATAATCATAATCTTTACCTGTTTAATTTTTTAATCAAAAATTAAATTTGTTGCGTATGAAAGCTGTTAGGAGTAAATCCTAAGAGTTCTCATCACAAGAAAAAAATTTTTTTCTATTTCTTTAATTTTGTATCTATAGGAGATGATGCATGTTCACTAAATTTACTGTGGTAATCACTTCATGATGTATGTAAATCGAGTCATTATGTTGTACACCTTAAACTTACACAGTGCTGTATGCCAGTTATGTCTCAGTAAAACCAGAAGAAAAAAATTAAATTTGTTCTGATTGCACTGCTTGAAAGGTTTCTTTTTCTTAAGTCATCTCTGATCCTTTTCAACATGGTGAGGGTAAATAACACAATTATTCTAGTGTTTGGCCTGCTCCTTCCCCCTTGGGGTTCTGAGTTCCCTTAAGTGAGTTGTTATTTTTCTTCCTGCTAAAGGCTTATGCTCCCTCAGCATCTACACAGACCAGGTCATAGATGTCTCTCCAACAGCGGCAAACCAGTGAGTGACGGAAGGAATATGATTTTCTGCTCCTGAGGTCAGGCCAGGAGCCTGAATTGCCAGCAAATCATGACCTTTTTGCTGAGGTAGAGGGCAGAGGCCTCTCTGTTGCCAGACCTCCACAGAAGCAAACTTAAGTCCCATCATATCAGCCCATCCATCCATCCTTTCTGATCACTGCCAAATCAGAAAGGTTCTGGGAAGACTACATAAAATAGGTAGGCAAATATGGCCCTTCTTTGAAGAGAGTCACTGGATTCAGTCAACCAAAGCCTTTGAAGAAACACACAATGCTGGCCTTTGAGCCAAGCAGTGAGGATACATAAACCTACCTCTCTGCCTCTGGTATCTTGTTCTTTCTTGTTTCTAAAATGAATGAGGTCCCATAAAATGTCCTCTTTCCAGCCCCCTCTCCCTGGCCTAAGATAGGCCCTTCCAGACTTTACCAACTAGCCTGCTCAGGCTACTTTTGATCTAAAATGCTTTGGGGGTATTATTTTTCAAAGTATTCTAATTACTGTGATTACAAGTAGCTTAACTTGCTAAACCATTAGGGCTCCTAAGTTTCATGACACTAGACAAAAAATGAGATAAATACCTTTGTTATGTAGAAGATACAACAAGCTATCATGTGCTGTACACTTTCAAAGCTCGCAATATGTTTCTTTGAGTGAATATTTGGTAGTCCTTGCAAAGCCACAACACACTTTATCAAGATCTGAAATACAGAAGCACAATGGTTTTTGTTGAAAACTATCATCCTTACTCATTAAAAAATGCTCTATTCAAATCATGAAGGCTTTAAGCCATCAAATTTTATTGTTACTAATAATTATGGTTAAGTTGCGTATTATGCATAAAGAAGTGTACCCGGAGATAAAATTGATAAATTCAATTTTCAGATGAGTCCTTCATCTAAAGTAACTTGAAAACTAGTGGAGAGGATAAAATAAATATACCAATAAATAAAACAAAGCTCATTTTGCCAAGTGCCATGAAAGACATAGGCAGAATGTTACATGTATACAAGAAACTAAAGATCACATTCAGCCTTAGGAGGACTTTGAAAAACCACATGGAGAAAGATGTACCATATTAAATATACAGTGATACGGGTACTTGAAATAATAGTTTCCTTTAAAATTAAAACCAAGCAATCATATCCCAGGAAATCAATTAGTATTGGCACTTACTTCCTTAACTACTCTTCATATTATGTGATCCTGAATTTGATCCAGAGCTAGACAATTAAGTTTAGCTTTCAATACTGCCTCACAGTTCTAAGCAATATTACTAGCAGAAAAGCAGAGCTGAGATTGCATCAATCTATTCATCATTCAGATTATTCCAAAAGACGAATTAATATATGGAGGTTGGTCCTTTGTGGGCACGTTAATTGCTTCAAGCCACCATTCTAACAATATTATTACTGTTGTTACAGAACACTTATGAATTTTTTTAATGCTGCTTTAATTCCTCCCCTCCACCATCACCCTCTCCCACCCTACCGTACCATATCCCCAAATCGTGTTAACTAACAACCTAGCAGCTCTGTAGTTTTCTCTAGGCTCATGTAATTATGTGTGTGTGTGTGTGTGTGTGTGTGTGTGTGTGTGTGCATAAATGTGTGTGTGTGTATATATATATATATATGGAGGGTTAATGTTACTTTACAAAATGAAATTTATGCACACTTTTCTGAACTATGCATCTCCCCTTCAAGCATGTCTTGTGAAAAATCCCTCCAAGTCTACAGGTATATCTCTAATTCATCATTTCTAATGGTTGCATAATATTATTTAGTGAGAACCAATCATAATTTATTCAGCCATTTCCAGATTCTTCCTGTTGCACAGTTTTAAGGTTGATGTTTTACAATCTGGCAGTACTGGCCATCCTCCTGTTACTGCATGTCCTCTTTGTCTCCAGCTTTTTTGCCACCATCAAGAATGCCACAATAAACATGCTTATACAGGGAATTCCCTGGTGGTCCAGTGGTTAGGACCTAGCGCTTTCACTGCCACGGCCTGGGTTCAATCCCCCAGGTGGGGAACTAAGATTCCCACAAGCAGTGTGGTGTGGACACACAAAAACAAAAACAGAAAAAAACACCCTTATACAAGCTCAGTTGCCAAAATGAGTGGCAAGTGAGGTGCCAGCTTTGAGATGATACCCAGCGAGGGTGAGGCACCGTCCTCCAGGGCCCAGTATATACTTTAAATCAGTGACCCTTATGTGGTACTGTGTTCCCAGCAGGTAGAACACATGGAACCAACGGGTGGAACTAGGGGTGATTTTAATCTATGGGATAAATTGCTAATAAAGGGACAGCTGTGTTGGATAAATGTACTTTTTAATTTATTAAAATCTTACTCTATGGGAAAAATTACTAGAAGAGGAATTTCTATGTCAGGTATATTTGCTTTTAATTTTACTTAAATTATATTCCGTTTAATTAAAATTCAGATTGCTTACCAAATTTCAAAGCCAATAAAATCCATATTTCTCCCCCCAATGAAAGGGAATGTCTTTGCCCCACATTCTCACCAGCAATAGGAGTTACAGATCTTTTCAGCTCTGCTAGTGATATTATATTACTGATTTAATGTGCATTTCTGTGGATATTCAGAATTTGAGTATCTTTTCATATGTTTTCTGGCTACTTGAATTTGCTCTCCTGTAAACTGCCTATTATTATCCTGTGCCTATTTTTTATTAGTTACTGTCAATTTGTAAGACTTTTTGTTATATATATTTACCCTCATCAGTGTTACTTTTCCCAGATCCCTAAATTGTCTACTATCTGTTATGGTCCCTTTCGTCACACATGGGTTGCCATAAATATAGTCAAATATGTCTTATTTTTCTTGTTATTTCCAAGAGTTCTATTTTGGTTAGAAAGTGTTCCCCAACCCTGGGTTGCACATGTAATCTCTTGGGGTTTTTTTTTTTCCTAAAAGTTTTGGCTTTCTTTCACATCTAAGTCTTTAATACATCTGGACTTGCTATGTATGGTACAAAATAGGGGTCAAATTCTACTTTCTTTCAGAGGAATATCCAAATGATTCACCACCACTTACTAAAAATATCCATTATCTTCCCACTGAAGTGGAATGCCAATTCCATCATATATTACATTCTCATTCAAACTAAGGCCTATTTCTGGACTCTCTCCTTTGTTTCACTCATCTTTTCCTGCTCTGAATAATACAATTTAATTAGAAACTCCTTTCCTAAGGTCTTCCTCATAGCTACAACCCACTTTCTGAGTTAAAGGCATCCTGAAGCAGTGGGATCCTCGAGAATGACAGGGGACTCCCCTGAACTCAACCAACTAAGCATCAATTGCAGGAGCTGTTCCCAGGGTGGTGTCTTTGCTGGAGCACACTAAAAGGGGTGCCTCAATGTGGCTGATGTTGTCTTTTCTATTCTATTGAACAGAAGTAATCTCCTATGGGGAAGAAGTATCAGAAGGAGTTCCCAGTCACACTGGGCAGACAAGAACATACATTTAGAGTCTTGCCACAGGGCAATGATAACTATCCCACCCTCTGACCCAATATTTTATGAAAGAACCTGAAATTTCTGGACACGTCTCAAAACAAAACATTGGACCGCCATCAGTAAACCATGTTAATTGAACCTAATAAAAAAGAAATGGCAAATACGTTGCAGATGTGAGATGCATGTCCTGCAGAGGGTAGAAATAAACCCTAAGAAGAGTCAGGGACCTGACACATTAATGAAATGTCTGGGACATGCTGAGACACTCCCTCCAAAGTAGGTCTGGCATCTGGAATCTCTCACCTCTAAGGAGACAGAAAAATGCCAGGGAAATGCTTTTGGGGTCTGGAGGAAGTATATTCCACATTTGGGAACACTGCTCTGATCCACTCACAAATGACATGGAACTGCCAGCTATGAGTCTAGATTTTGGATTTTGGAGGCAGATCTCTTCAATAGCTGAACTATTGAGGTGGCCAAAAAGTTTGTTTGGTTTTAAATAAAAATAAAGACACATTTTTCATTTTCACCAAGAACTTTATTGAACAACGAATTCATTAACCAAATGAACTTTTTGGCCAACTCAATACTTACTAGGTGGGGGGCACGTGAGAGAAGAGGGCACGTCTATGCTCCAGTTTAGCCCCTCCAAGGGGAATATTTGTTAAGTTACTGAAGCTCTCGGGTTAGTTTCCTCAGTGGTGAATTAAACACTTTATACTTTGCATGAGTTCACTCATATCTTCTTGATTCTCAAAATCTGAGTCAATGATGATGGTGACAGCCAACGATGGTGATAATGATGACTTTGTGTAAGTATCAGGAGTCAAATCTTACTTTTCTCATTGCTTCCTGTGGTGGGCAGAATTCTAAGACCGTCCTCAAGATTCCGCCCCTGGTGTACAAGCCCTGTATAATCCCTTCTCCTTGAGGGCAAGTAGGACCTGTGACGGGATGCTCACTCTCATCACTACATTACATTATATAAGACTCCTCGTGCATCTTAGAGGATACTCCCCTGCTGGCCTGGAAGAAGCAAACTTCCATATGGTGGAGAAGGCCATGTGGCAGGGCACTGGTAGCCAGCCCTTCAGAACTAAGGACCTCATCACACAGCCACAAGGAAATGAATTCTCTCAACAACCAATGAGTCTGGAAGAGAACCCAGAGGCTCAGGTGAGATCACAGCTCTGACCAATGCCTTGATTTTAGCCTGATGAGACCCTGATCAGAAGATCCAGACAACCTGTATCCAGCCTCCTGACCTACAGAGACTATGAGATAGTAAATGGGTGTTGTTTTGAGCCATTGAGTTTACGGTGATTTGTTAGGAAGCATAGACAACTAATATAATCCCTTCAGCCAGGTCCCACCTACCCTTTTTCCAAAAATTCCAACTCCATCACAGAGACATCAAGTCTTTTTTCTCCTGGGTCATCCATCAGTTTTCCCCCTAGATGATGGCTTTAACAATATGCTTTGAATAAATATTGTTGCTTCTAACATTACAAGAACATAAAAATTGAAATAACTTAAAAAACCTAGAAAAGTATATTGCCAATATTTAAATATGGACAGCAATGGGACTGACTGTTTTCAGGGAAACACATTTTAAGTCCTTATTTCTATTCCCCCAGATATACAATTTAAATTATTAAAACGTTTTTCAGTTAACTCATGAAATTTCATAATACTTGCTCTTGACCTATTTGTACTTTCTAAGGACACATTGCTTTTTTTTTTTCCCAAAATGCATTACTGACTTTCCTTTGTAAAATACCCTTATCTGGGGGGGAAAAAAATACCCTTACCCGTACAACAGGTACCAAAACAATTTTGTGATAGATGATAGGAGCAAGGAGGCCATAACATTGAGTAACAGCTTGAAGGGCATAACTGGAATCATTTAGGTAGTTGCTCAGTTCCAATGCCACTAATACTCTCTCACATTCAATTAGTCTAGCAATCTGTAAAAGAACAGGTAATGTTACTCAAGTTGAACATCAGGTACTTAACTCATGTGTCTCTAATGAGAAGAAAGGATAGGAAATGTGATCCTTGTGGCTTAACAATAACAGGAAGGTTGATATAAAGAAAAACCTAAATTCAGGAACAACTCTAACTCCCCAATAATGCTACATATGGATAACACGATCTTAGAATTAAACTTTAGAATTTTTTTATAAATTACGATACAAATACCACTAGTGACGGAAAAGGAACCAATCTTTTTTAATTGGTAAGATAAAATCTTGGCTATAGTTTAGGGAAAATAATCTAGCTTTTTCAAAAACATAAATTATAACAAATAATAATTAAAATATAATATTGCTGTAATATTGATCCTACATGATTAACAGTGTCTTATTTCCCTCCTGGATTTGTGAGAAAATGGTAAATTTACTCTAGACAAAACTAAATCTTCTATTATACTTCTGCTACTTAAAAAAAAAAAAAAAAAAGGTAAATTTTCAATAGACCAAACTAATCTTCTGTTATACTTCTGCTACTTAAAGTAAAATGTAAAGTTAGGCTTTGTGTGATTAAACACCACTTAAAAAGAGTAAGAGTGCTATCTTATTCCTTATTTCTCTTTCTTGGGGAAAGATTTCATTATTTGTCTGTATATACACACAAGATTATGAACACAGAAAACAGTATGAGTGGCAACCAGAAATTTCCACACAGCAAATTATTATTAGAATGGTAGTCTAGCATTCTGGAATTTACTTAAGTACTTAAACATTGTCCTTATTTTCAGACTAGATTATGAAAAAAAGAAACTAAATGCAATGTAGTAGGAACAGGTCGATGGCTGTGAATGCTTGGGCTCTACAAGACTGTGAATTTGTCTTAGGCAAAGAATCATGTTTTTTTCACTTTCATATCCACAGAAACTGGCACAGTCTCATGTAACAAGTTATTGGTTAATTAATGAATGAATAAGTGGATGATAGGAAAAAGCAACTGTAAAAGAAAAAATATATATATGGCAAAAGTCTCCATATACCTAAGGTGAGTAAAGAAGGAAAGAGAGAAAAAGAAGAGTGAACCTCAATCTAGATTGAAAAAAATAATGTAGGACTGTTACTAAAAGCAAGAGCATTGTAAGGTTGCTGATGTATGAAGAGCAACGTTTATAAGCACCCTGAGAACCTATCAATAAGAGGTAAGTTAAATTCTGCCTCTGCACAGGAATGCAATATTATAATTTTAAAGAGTGGCTGATGGATATGCGCCAGCATGAAAATATGTCCAAGATGTATTATGAAAAGTGCTTAAAAGGCAAATTTCAGAACAGCAAGTAGATTATGATTCCATTTTTGTAAATAATAACATATTTGTCTATGCATACTTTTAAAAATTGGAGAAATCACATGAAAACAATAATGTAATATTCTTAGGGGCAAGAGGATTACAATGGGTTTCACTTTATACTTTATACATTTTTGGATATTTGAATTGATACTACTTTTATTCAGGAAAAACATATAGAAATTGAAAAGAAGGGAAAAACACCATGAACTCCAGCCTGTGAAACATACATACCGTATCCAATAAACCAGCACAATCATGCAAAGGCCTCTCAGTCCATTCACAAGCCAGGATATGCAATCCCCAAAGAACAGAAACTTGAAACATCAACAAACACAGGGAAATCAGCACATTTGCAATCACTTTAATTCACTTACTTGTTGAGAGCACAAAATCTCATTGCCTTTAATATTATCACAGAAAAGATTTTCTTCTTTGATTTTAATGTCACTTATTACAAAAATATTTCTAAGAAAAAGATATAAGAGAATTGAAGAACTCTCTGCCAAAATATCTGCATGTAATCTGCAAAAAGAAGTAAATGATGTTACAGGTATAAAATGATTTAGCACGTGGACTTAACTTTTTAGATTGATTTGTTCTTAATACCGACACAATGATCCCAAGACAGCAGCAAAAGTTTATGGAACAAAAGTTTGTGGAACAGTTACTCTCGCACAGCTGTTTAAATTGAAATTAAAGACTATTCTTAACAAGTTCACGACTAAGAAAATTAAGCTGTTGACATATTATGTCATGGATACATAAAAATAACTACTGGCAAAGTTTTCTGGTTCTGATATAGAAAGTTCTATTCTATCAATATATAGAAATCGCTATAGATATTCAGAAGTTTTGGAAATAGGCCCAATATTTCAATCAATAAACTTTCTGAAAGTGAGGGTTATTTATAGCAAAATCAGCCACGGTTAAAGAGAGGCAGAGACAGAGAGATTTGGGGTGGGGCGGTGGAGGGGCAGAGTTACTTCTAATTATCTTTTCTAAATCACAGTCAACAGTGCCAACCACTGGCAAAACTGTGAAATCTGTAGTCTTCCTTCTTTGTTTCCATAGTCCCTTCCTTGCCCTTAAGCCTTACTTGGTGACAAACCCTCTCTCCTAAGCTTCGAGTCCCTCCACCCTCCATACCCTCTATCCCTATAAAACGGGAAAGGATCTGACATCAGTAATTCACACCTGAAGACGATCTGTTTCACCACCATGTTAAACTCTGAAATTGTCTTTGCCCGGAGACTTTTAGTTCTCCCGCTTCTGCAACTCATACTAAACTTTCTTTGTCCTCGCGATGACCATGAGTACCTAGACATACACAGTGAGTCCAGACTATCGCCTCCCTCTGGCTCTATTTCCTCCCCTATCCAGCTCGGGCTCTGGTCAGTCATTTCCATAGTGACCGCTCTAGCACTTCAGATTCTGCACCCCTTATTTTATGCAATAATCAACTTGCCTGACCTTGCATAGATGTCACCGTTCCACTTTTCGATCCCTGCCACAATGGTCAATCAATTATTCACTTATTTATCCTCCTCATTCCTTTTTTTTTTCCCACTCAAACTAGCATTTGCTCAACACCTACCATGACACTATTCTAGGCCCTGAGATATAAAGGTGAATCAAATGTAGCCCTCAGCCATAAGGAATGGGACTCTAGTACAATGCATGTTACACAGCATCAGCTGAGTCATTAGTGATTTTCAGCAACACTTCCGTTTATCCCTGATGTCTCCTTGTTCATATTCCCCACAGCGAATGATCTGAACCCCCTGTTCCCCATCCCATGTGCTCTGATATCCTCCTAGCTCTACCACCATATAACCTCAGGCTCTCGCTCTCCGCTGGCTCCCTTCTCTCCATCCTCCAAAATTCTTTCCCTAAGCCCGCCTTCCCCCTCAAGCCTCTACCCACTTTCCTCTTATCTTTACCACCAAACTTCACAGGAGTAGTCTTTTCTTGTTACTATTCTCCATTTTCATTTATTCCTTAGCCAATTGCAAAACGTTTCTGGCCCATCACGGCACAAAAATGGCTCTCTTCAACTTACCAATGTCTTCCTAATTGCCAGTTCTAAAAGCCTCTTCTCATTTTTCATCCTACCCAACGTCTCTGCAGAATTTTCTTGAGCAACGGCCCTGCCTGACCTTGCACTAGGATATAATACTGCTGGCCAGTCCCTCCGTGGTGACATTCTCAGTTCCCTTGGCAATGCACTTTCCTGGACTTTTACTTCCAGAACTGATCCTTTTCAATTTTCTCCCTTGGTTCCAACGCCTGTTTCTGCCTCTTAAATGTAAGCAATGCCCAGGGTTCAAGTCCAGCCTTCCACCTTTTCTGCTAAACAGTCATTCCCCGGGAGAGATCACTCATTGTCAAAATTTCAATGATGACCTCAATGGACAGTTTATATTTCCAGGTCTCTAGCCTTGACCTCTCTCTTCAGTGTGAGCACTAAATATCCAACAACCTACTAGACATCTACCTACAAAGACGTCCTGCTGGAAAACTAAACTCCAAATATCCCCAAATTCATCCTCTTCCTCCAAAAACTTAGTTCACATCTCAGGTTCCCTTAGTAAACCTCAGAGGCTTCCCATCACTGGAAATCCCAGTCGACTTTCACTCCTTCCTCTTATCCCCAGGAATCACATGAAGTCTTCCAGACCTATCTCTTCCTCCTCTGAAATGCCTCTCAAATCCATCCCCCATAGCACTGAGCATTCTTGTACATAGTAAACACCAAGTCTACGTTTGTTTAATTGAATGGAATTACACGTTTATGTGAATAAGCGGTACCAATGCCTTGCCTCATCCAGCATTTGCATTTCTAAGCTTATTGTCTTTGAGGGGTGAAGGGTTTTGTCTTATTAATTTCAGGCATTGACAAGCAGGTAAAGGAGACTGTTGCTGTTGAACATGTTGAGACGGACTGAAATTACACCAATGCTCATTTCTGATGCTGCTTTTAGACTCTGGTTTGTTAAGGAAAAACGGCAAAGGATGGCCTGTGGCTTTATATGGCTTCTACAGGCCTATTTTCAGTTGATGGGCTAATCCTGCGAGCCTCGTCAAGCAAAGGAAAAGCCTTCTTACCCCGAGTCCATCCATCAGACCCTAACCTTAACTTCAACCTGACCTTGCTCTGTTACAAAGGTCCCCAACGCATATTCGTGTTTTCTAGTATAACTGACGTTACTTTGGTTAGTATTTGGTATTTTTTCCCCATAACCTTATTACCTTATATTCAGAATGTATCCATATGCTTCCAGTGTTTTTTCTGATTCTAACAAAGAAGTTTCTAACAAGGACTCAAGCCTTTGGCATATACACACTTACTAAAATACTTATTGGAAATAGTTTTACGTGGACCATCTTACCATGAAATTGAAAATAAATAAATTCTAGGCTTCACAGCCAACATCTATATTTTCAATAAGCAAATTAATATTTTAAAAGAATATTTCAAATTACCTTCTCTGTGTAATAGTCATTATATTGCTTAAACTAATAATGGATTGGTCATCCTGAAGTGGTGAAGCAACAAAATAATCCCAAACTGGTGAGAAAACTTTCTTAGACAATTCATAGTTACCAATCTGATAGGCGACCTGCAGCAGAAAGCACATTATCTTAAGCATTACTTGAATTTGTGAAATGTGTATTTTAAACAAGAATTCTGAGAAGGTCCTATCGCACACTAATTTCATACAAAGTTATTCACATTTGCTGTTCTGCTCTATGGGGCCACAGCAAGGTAACGACAGCCACTGGCAAGGGAGACAGACACATTTTGAAATCTCTTTTATTCCTAAATTGCATGGAAATTTGAAACTCTGTGAGGATGTTTCGAATGCTCATAAGCAAAACAAAGATCACATCTGAGCCAAATTAATTTCATTTCCATCTATCTCAGCAGTGCACTCCATTTATTACAGACACTGTTATAATGAATAATCTGTTCCAAAAGAAACAATCAGATTTCTCAAACCCAAAATAATGAAATATACTTCATTCTCCTCTGGTTCTGACGCTTTCCAAGCTATTGTGCAACAAAGGGTTCACAGCTGAAAAGAGTGAGGAGTAAAAGAGAGGCGCTTCCAAGAAGCCATCCTGTGTTTTAACACGTTCAACATTCAGCAAAATAACTGATTTCACTGGTAAAACCTAGAAGCTCAGGAGAAAAATAAAGTCATCAACTTACCTATCTCTTTGAGTAGAACATAGTTCTTTAAATACACCTCTAAAAATCACTCTATACAAATATGTATAACAATATAAAATCGTACCACATGAGTTACGTGCTGCTTCAAATCCTTAGTGGAAGCAGGTAGGATGTAAAGTATTAATAAATACATTAAATTAAGTATGCAAATGACATGTTGCTAGACTGTATTCCACACAAGGGAATAACTTACAGGGTCAGAACTTTTAAAATCTGCCAAGTCAGTACTCATAATCAACCAACCA
>RJWK010027958.1:0-26128 GCA_004363435.1 Platanista minor | reverse complement strand
TATATATATATATATATATATATATATATATAAGCTGTGTTTAGGGTAAGGATGAAATACTTATAAATAAACAAAGCAATATTATTTACATAATCACACTGTAATTAAGGCTGCTTATAATGTCTGGCATTACATTTACACCACAATTCTACATATTTCAGCCTTAAAGAATGTCTGCTTGAAGAAAAGGAAAGACAAGGAAAAGATTTCAAATTCTTTTCTTGTCACAGGGAGACACAAAGAAGATTGTCACCAGTCTGGTTTCTTCCCAAGTTCTTTGCTTGACCCTGAGCTTAAGTCAGCCTCATGTTAGGAACTATGGTGATGAGTTGAATGTACTATAAACTAATCTGGCTTTCAGGACTTTAGTGTTTGCTCAAAACCTCATTTTGAAGAACTGGGATCAAATCTCACTGCTTTTATCAGATCCTGGAATATCAGGATAATAGAGCTTATAAAGAAATAATGCAATCAGGCTTTCATTTTTAAATTCAAAAGTCGTTTTTGTTTGTTTTCTTTTGTTTAATTTTTGCCTTAGAATAAATTATGCAAGTACTGGGCTTATATCTATGTTCAGAATTTTCAAACTAAATCTTATTATTTATGTTTCTATTCAAAGGTAAATGTTATTTCGCTGTTTTATTTTTATTTTATTTTTACTGAAACTGCATATTGTACCATGATTACTTTGTTTTAAAAGCTTGAATCTATTGGGCAGGTTGATCTGTCACCCTATCCCCCCCTCCCCCCCAATGACTGAGTTGATTCTGTCTGGTAGACTAGACTAACATAGATTGGTTAATATACAGTGATCTCACTAAAGAGAACATTTGTATTTAAATCATTCTCAGAATATGGTTACTTGTGTTCAGATTTTGTCTGTTTTCCATCAAAGTTTCCATTGCTCTGGTATTGTTAAATTTGGTTACATAATTGCTCTACAGTCGTGAAAGAGATTAGCCTGACAGTTTTTGTGTTGAGTCATGAAAGGTGATACTTGTTTGTCCCTTCACAGCCAGGAACACCCCAAAGAGAGGTACAGTTTCAGGACAGAAAACCTGGAAAATTGATAAATGATCAGGACAATATGGGAAAGAGACAACCAACTTTTTTTTTTTTTTTTTTTTGCAGTACGTGGGCCTCTCACTGTTGTGGCCTCTCCCGTTGCGGAACAAAGGCTCCGGAAGCACAGGCTCAGCGGCCGTGGCTCACGGGCCCAGCCGCTCCGCGGCATGTGGGATCTTCCCGGACCGGGGCACGAACCTGTGTCCCCTGAATCAGCAGGCGGACTCTCAACCACTGCGTCACCAGGGAAGCCCGAGACAACCATCTTGACATAACCACTGCAATCTTCTCCCTGTCAGAAATCAGTGAGTCAATAATCACAGGGCAGCCGTTACCCTCCTTGTGAAGCAGCTAGCCAGACTACTTCATCTCTTTCACTACTATGTCACTCCCCTCCCCATAGAGGGTAATATCTCTCTGAAACTGCAGGGTTAAGCAAGGAAATATGACCATAGGAATGAATAAGCAGAAACGATGCTGTATTAATTCCCTACTGCAGCTAAAACAAAGTATCACAAACTTTGTGGCTTAAAACAACAAAAATAATGAAAATGCATTACTTTATAGTTCTGGGGGTCAGAAATCTAATGGGTCTCACTGGACCAAAATCAAAGTGTTAACAGACATGAGTACCTTCCCGAGGCTCCAGGGGAGAATCTGTTCCCTTGACTTTTCCAGCGTTTAGCTGTCACCCACACAACTTGGCTCATGGCCCCTTACTCCGTTCAAAGTGCATCACTCCAACTCTGCTTCCTTCATTACATATATTCTCTGTAAATTTGATGCCCTTACCTATTTCTTAAAAAGACACTATGATTACATTGGACCCACCCAGAAAATCTAGAATAATCTCCCCAACCCAAGATTCTTAACTGTAAAGTCCCTTTTGCCATGTAAGTAATATATTCACAGGTTCTGGAGATTAAAGCATAAGTTGTTTGTTTGTTTGTTTGTTTTCCATTCTATTTGAATTCTTGAATTGCTTTATTTGGTAATTTGGCTTACATACGCTTTATATCTAACAAACACCTATCTAGTTCCTGTTATATTAATCATTAAGCTCTTTGTTGAAAAGTATTATTTTATCTTCATTTTAAGATTTTGAGATTTTCTTTTAATTCCAATTACACAAAAATTAAATTTTCTTCATATATTTTTAACAGTTGGAAATATTTTACTTTTAAAGTCCATGAACTAGTTAGTGGCAGTATTTTAATAACCTGGTATATTAAATTTTAAAGTTTAACTTTAGCAAAATTTTGCTTCACAAATTCACTTTTTTAGAATGACAAGGAATATATTCAGCTTAGAATTCATACTCAGACAAATATCCTTTTCCTTTCCTCAAAATTAAAGCTTTAGAAAGTACAGTATAAAAGTTTTAGATATTAAGGCACTGCTTGGCTCTCCATCACATGGTTAATGTATGCCAGGGGTGTAACTTGCAATGAAAGTTTCATAACAGTTAATACTCTTGGACACAGTGAATTCTAAAAGCTCTGGTTTTTCATTCACTACCACAACTCTCCAATAACTAAGGAAAAATATCAAATGAATTACTATGTTATAAAGTCCCTTCCAGAAACTAACCATGGCCCACCTTTCAATCTTATCTTAGAACACTCTCTTTTGCTTTGTCTGTAGTATTTACAGAAGCTCCTTTTTTTTTTCTTTTTTTTTCAGTTCTTGAAAAGAATTAAACTCTTTCCCGTCTTGGTGCCTTCACATATGATTTTCTGTGTGCCTGAAATGATATACCTAAACTCACTTTATATAGAATGTTTAATGCTTTTTGGGGTCTCAAGCTATTTGTATATTTGTGACCTTGCAATCTCTCTTAAAGGCGGGCTGAGGAAATATCTTAGACACCTAGTGAGTTGTCATTTCTTAAAAAAATAAAATAAAATAAAGAGAAATAAATGCAGCAAACTTCTGCTTTAAACTTTGGGTTTACTTTAAATTTGAAAAAAAAAAAAAAAAGGGCACGAATGCACGATAAATATAAAACTTCCAAACAATACAAACATGGTTTTTAAAAATGTATGATACAAGCATCAGCTCCTCCAATTTTAGCTCTAACCAAAGGTTTACACGTTAATAACTTGGTTTGTCTTTTCCAGACTCTAACTGAAACCGTGCACCTTAGATTGGGACTTGAACCCATGGTCTTTTAAATGAGATCACATACCTGGTCTCAGGACTTAATGAAGCTCAGGATTTTTATGTCTCTTTCCAGAAAGAATTCAGTGAGAGACAAAGTGATAGGTAAGAAGTGGATTTATTCAGAGAGGAACACACTCCATAGACAGAGTGTGGGCCATCTCAGAAGGCAAGAGGCCCCAAAACATGGCATGGTTAGTTTTTATGGGCTGGTTAATTTCATAGGCTAAGGATGGGAAGATTAGTCCAACTATATCAGGGAAGGGGCGGGAATTTCCAGGAATTGGGCCACCACCCACTTTTTGGCTTTTTATGGTTAGCCTCAGAACAGTCATGGTGCTGGTGGGTGTGTCCTTTAGATGCTAATGTATTATAATGAGCATATAATGAGGGTCAAGGTCCACTGGAAGTCGAATCTTCTGCCATATTGGATCTAGTTGGTTCTAACCAGTTTTTGTCATATTCTATGTCTATGTCATTCTTTTAAAGGTGGTGCCCTGCCCCCTTCCTTTCTGTTTCATAACCATATACGAATGGTTACGACCGGAGCAATTTCTATTTCTGAATGTAAAATGTAACCAAAAGTCATTACAACCATTAAACAATTTAATAATACTAAAAGATATAGTTTAGAAATATCAGACAGCTGTGGAAGCAAGGAAAACTATATGAATTTAAATTCCAGAGAGGAAAGATCCTTTTAGGATACAGTATATGCATTAAATCAGACTTTGTTCTGTGTCTCTAACAGGAAGAATATGTATATGTGTCTGGGATCAAAGAGTGTGAATGCAGGAGTCACCCAGTTATCCCACTTATTGCTAGAGATGTTGTGCTTCTGGTCCCTGTGATTCTGGGCTGTGTGGGATTGGAGCTCTTGGTCACCAAAGGGAGACCCATTCTTGTCAAGGAACATGGGATGGATCTCAATAAACTCTAAACTCTGACTGTTTCCGGGATATTTTGGACTTCCTATGGCCAGCTTGAATAGGAATTGCTATGCAGTCAGGGATAAATGACCCTAATCAGCAGACAGTGGTTGAGTTGCCGTCAAGCAATGAGAGCAAGGAGGAGTATGTACTGAACACATGTGACAACTGGTGCCTCTGCTTTCTTCATTGATCTACTCTGATTGTGAATGGAGTGGAACAACAACCCGATCCTGAAAAGAATATAACTGCCAAAGACTCAGATCCCTCTGTAATAATGGTTTGGATCCTACTAATGAGTCAGTCACCAAAAACTACCGAAGTGATAGCTGAAGGGAGAGCTGAGCTGAGGGGAATTTAGAAAGAATAGATGAGGCGGGGGAGGACGAGTACCTTTTGCAACCTGAAGATCATCTGCAGAAACAGAATCTATAGTGTATCCTATTAATCTCCCTCTTCTAAATTTCACGTCAGAAAGAGAAGCCCCCAGCAACTATGGGGGAGCTATTCTATAATCCTGTCTAGAAAGTAGATCTATGTGGTGCAAGTGGTAAACTGTATTCACTATGAAAATGTGCACTCAGATTTACTACTTCTGGGAGCACAGTTGAGGAATGGCCCCAGTGCTGGCTCCTACTGTTAGGCAATACGTAGGAGACAAAACCTAGAGAGGGAAACCTTCAACATATTTAAGACCCGTCTTCCACCCTAGACGTTTGCCAGGTTACGAAACGGCATGCGGTGAAAATCTAACGAGCTAAGCTCTAAATCTCCAAAAGATAGGAATTTCTGGAAGAAGTTGACAAAGATCTGTGAGGCCCTGTGAAGTCTGTATCTATGGGATAGTGTGGAGGGCATGGGGAGGGTGACAGGGAGGCACTGGATTTGAAAGGCAATGTGAAATCTATCGGTCTTATGTACTTAGGAGGCAACATCCCACTGTAAGGAGGGGCCCGCAACACTGACACATCAAGTCACCCTTCCAGGACATTTGCAAAAGTGAACTAAGTGTAGCTGCCACCTATCCCTCAAACAACCATTTTTGCGTCACGTTGAGGTGACTTCCCGCATCTTCTATACGTTAATAAAGGAATGGACACTCTCAGCAGAGAAAAGGATCAGTGAATTGAAAGAGTTCGATGGAAATTATCTTCACTGAAGCACCGAGAGGAAAATGAACGAAAAAAAGAGAGATCTGTAAATATTATGAAAATAGAATACAGTTGAATAAAGACTAACCAAAACATAATGATAGCCTACATTGGGGAACTTCTGTATTTATGCATTGATCACCTTTAATATGTTTTCACCCTTTAGTTTTGATTTCATTTTTTTATCCTGTCATCTTTTTTTTTTTGCCAGTATATCATATAGCTCACATTGAAGTAGGACTAACAATATATTTCAATCAGTTGTTTTTTAAACTAATCAAATTGAAATAAAAATATAAAAGGAAAATGAGAACAGTATTTATTTATTAACTATTTCATTTCTACCTACTCTATAGTATTTTTGGAGTGACTTAAAATATAATCCAGAGTTCCTATACGATCACATAATATACCATAAAGTAGGGTAAGATGACAAGAGTCAACAGATGCTTGGTGTGTGAAATCCGTTCCTACCTTGATGACTAGGCATCACATAGCTCATCTCTGTGAGAGGACAACATCCCTTTGCTCTTGCACACCTTCGCTTCTACTTCGGAGAGGCACTGAACGCAAAAAGCTACGAAGTGAATGTAGTTAATGAGAAGCTACTAAAACTGAGTCCCAAAACCTAGCTCTGAGCAAAATGATGCTTAAAGCTAAAGGAGGAGCAGATCACGTAGATTTCATTATCCAGCCCCAAAGCCTGTTTGCTCAACAGCAGAGATTTGCACTTACAAGGGAGAAAAGAGCCTGTTTAGGGTAATTTATTTTGGAATTGCTCTGTCAAATGCTAATTTCATTTTGGCTTTGTGAGGGCAATTTGGCTCATATGTTTGTGTTTTGATAAAGGCATTAGAATAGTGTTAAAATTCTAGTAACCCCACGGAGATTACAAAACTTTCTCCAGGCACAGTTCTTGTCTTTAGAAAGAATGAATGATGAATAAATAATGATAGACATTTTTAAATGAATTCACTCAACAGACATTTATTGAGTGAATGCTGTGTGCCAGACACATGCTAAGCATAAATCATCTTATGCAACAGTAAGTGATCCAGAGTGCAAAAATGATTAACAGAAAACCACAATTGCCGTTCAAAATACCTATTCCGCCTCCATGCAAGTATTCACATTTAGTGAAATTTCAAAATAGTTTATTACTGACTTATTTAACCTTATGAATTATAAGACCTCAAGATACAGTGCCAGAAAATATGTATCTCTCATCGAACACATCAGACAGATATTCCAGGGGTTTTTTTGTTTTGTTTCGTTTTGTTTTTGCGGCACGCGGGCCTCTCCCGTTGCGGAGCCCAGGCTCCGGACGCGCAGGCTCAGCGGCCATGGCTCACGGGCCCAGCCGCTCCGCGGCATTGTGGGATCTTCCCGGACCGGGGCACGCACCGGCGTCCCCTGCGTCGGCAGGCGGACTCTCAACCACTGCGCCACCAGGGAAGCCCTATTCCAGGGTTTTTATAGTATATTGATCATATTAGGGAACCAGACTTCTTTCACCTTCTACTTTTCTATCTCCATCGGCCTTTGTCCACAATATGAAAAAGAGTTCCAACCAGTGAGATAAAAGAAAAGAGAAAAGCTAGGGCAATTCATATCATTTAAAGGAAATGATCTAGAATTTGACCACATCGTGTCTGTTCATCTCTCCTTACCCAACACAGAAAGTTAAGGCACAAACCTAATGAAGGCAGAGAGCCTAGGGTCTGGCTGGGTGATCATGTAGATGCTTCTTCCCACAAATAAAATACACTCATCTTTAACCCAATAATGACAAAGCAAGGACCTCTTTGCTTACTATACCAAGGTAAAATTCCATAATGTTTTTATGTTAAATAATCATTTCTAGCAGGTTTTTATATCAAAGAATCAATCAAATCCTCTCCCATGCAAAGTATAAAATAGAATAGGGACATGATAACTACCATAATACTCCCATTTAGAAAACGGAAGCATATTAAACAAACAGCCTCTCTGCCACAGCAATTGCCCATTCATATGAGGCATGAATATGATGTCTTTGCCCTGGTATTCAAGGAAGTCCTATTGATGAGTTTATATGGCAGTTCTGGGTTCTCTTCTCTCTGGAGACTCTTTGTTCATTTTACTCTGTGGCCACGTTGATGATAGTGATGGAAAAGGTAAATTACCTCTTGAAATCTGCCCAACATTTTCTTCTGATTTTTGCAGGATATGCTTGGAACCCAGAGTTGGTAATAGTCGCACATTCCCAGGCTTTTTCAATCCAAGTAGTTATGGTTTGTTGGCTCCCACAAAACAATTCCAGCTAACTTGATGCTAATAAGTTCCACGTGCGAGTAACTACAACAAAGATCATACGTTTAAATAGTTGGTTTATCTTGTTGCATGTCTGATATTTTTATTAGAATATCTCTAATATTCTAGTTTTTTATTAAAAATTTTTATTAGCCTCAGAATTCTACCACCCCTTTCTGCTGATAGTGACAACTACTCTAAAGCAGGCTTCAAAGTGAGAGTTACAGATGAGATACCATACTGCTCTGGATGGATAGAAGGGAAAGAGGGTCCCCCTCTGTGCTGAGGCACTCCCACAGGCATCGACTCAGTAAGTGGACAGGACCTTTGTAAGAAGTAAAAGGGGATCCATCTTCTCAGAACAGCCAACCTCATTGCATGTTGAATGGAGCTGAAGCTAGATTTCAGCCCTAACTTGCCCTCTTCACTGCTGTGCATCACTCAGCTGTACACACTGACCTTGCATTATGGTCATCTGGAGCAATAGGCTGGAGTGGTAAAGAAAAAAAGGTCTTTAATTCGGTACTTGCAGCTGCAGTGGCTTCCAAAGTCTAGCTGAAGAGATGGAGAAAAGATTAGGGATACAGTGTTGTTTCCTGCTCAGTCTGCCTCTTTATTTTTTAATTAATTTTTACTGGGATGTAGTTGATTTACAATGTTGTATTAGTTTCTGCTGTACAGCAAAGTGAATTAGTTATAAATATACATATATCCACTGTTTTCTAGATTCCTCTTCTAAAGGAATTAAATTCTAAAGATTCCTTAAAGGTCATTACAGAGTATTGAGTACAGTTCCCTGTGCTATACAATAGGTTCTCACTAGTTATCTATTTTATATACAGTAGTGTGTATATGTCAATCCCAATCTCCCAATTGATCCCTCCCCCTCAGGCTGCCTCTTTAGAGTAGAGCAATCTTTTAATAAACAATCTGTACTTTACTACTGGTAACAAGAAACAGGAAAAAAAAAAAAACTTTGCATATATCCAGCAATTTTTACTGAAACATAAAGCTCTGTTGGTATATGATCTATCTTCTAAAGGATCCCTTGTGATGTGTTTACCAGGACTTATCGGAGGTCACCAACTCCAGCAGCAATAGCTGTGTCCTTGATCAGCTTTCTCCCTGTTCTATTAGGATTGGCTACATTGTTCTTATTATTCTGTCCAGAATTTTTCTACATCTTTCTACTAAATTGATTGGTTGGGATATAAACTAGGTTATTTGCATAAGGGACCACAAAATACAGTAACTTGAACAGTATTTAGAATTTGTTTCATTCTTACAGGCATTGTGTTGGTGGGCAAAGGCAGGTATGGAAGTTTGATGATGTTGGGAGACAGTTCATCTGTTGAATGGGTTATGGGTTTACTTGGTAGAGGTAAACCCAACACAATAATTGTGTTGCAGTCGTTAGATAGGAAAGAGAAGGGAAGGTACACCCTTTCGTGCTAAAGTCTAGAAATTTTAGTCTGCAGTGGGTATTTGTGTATCCTGTTAAAAATACCCTTACTAAAAGTAAAAAGATAGATGTTGGTGGTACCACTGGCAGCCTCTTTCAACATATAGATACAGTTTTTAATATTATTTTGAATATTTATAAGAGTACAGTGGAGGAAGGTAAATAGTATCTCATTTTTTAAGCTAAATAAGTTATATTACCAGGTTACAGTATGATAATAAATTATATAACAAAGTGGTAATGACACTATTAGAAACACTTTCTCTAAACATTTTCAAATCAAATTCAGAGAATAAAGGCCAAATGCCACCTGGGGTGGGTAAGGAGACAGGTGTGTGAAAAAAAATGCATGAATTCAACAAAATATTATGGTAATATTTGAATGGAAATAAATGAGATGGTATGTCTGTAACTGAGTGTCTCCAAGCAAACTTCTTTTTACACCTCTCTTTCACCATGGCCCTTGTTTTAGCACTTCCTCAGCAACTGATATCCTGATTAATGTCCCATAAATTCAAAGTTGTTATTATGAATGATTTAGATTCTGGCAAGAAATTATATAAGCACAATTATATTCAATGTACTAGCAATAAATCATCTTCTGCTGTAGTTGAACGTAAGTTTAGGAAAGTATTAAAACTCATAATAAAAAATAAATCTTCTATTTTCATTGTTTTCACAAAAACAAATTTCTTTTTTTTTTTTTTTGATACGTGGGCCTCTCACTGTTGTGGCCTCTCTTGTTGTGGAGCACAGGCTCCGGACGCGCAGGCTCAGCGGTCATGGGTCACGGGCCCAGCCGTTCCGCGGCGCACGGGATTTTCGTGGACCGGGGCACGAACCCGTGTCTTCTGCATCGGCAGGCGGACTCTCAACCACTGCGCCACTAGGGAAGCCCACAAAAACAAATTTCTAAGTGCTTAAACTTAGATCATGTACTTTATCTGCAAAGAAATATTGCTGCTGCTTGTTTAAACCAAAACAAATTGCCTATGTCTACACTTATAAAATCTTGAAACTGATTATTTTTATTTGTTACAATCAGCAAATCCAACTCCAAATATTTCACAGTGGTCTGCAGATTAGTTTATTCCCTGTCTCATAAGAAATACCTGGAAGTCAAGGGCAACTTTTAAATATTTGGAAGTTGGCAATATCATGAAACAGGTGTGCATTGGGAGTGAAGTGGAGTGGACTATATCATTGATTTGTACTGTGAATATTTAACAGTCCCTTTTGTTTATAATCGATAGGTAATCACAAGTTTGGGTTGAAATACGCAGCTTTCAGGGTTCAGTGTAATATAAGTGAATTAATGGATTAACATAGAAGATTTAGATCAGTGTCTAGCACTCAGAAAACATTCAATAAAAGTCAGCCTTGGGTCATCCCTGGTGGTGCAGCGGTTGAGAGTCCGCCTGCCGATACAGGGGCCACAGGTTCGTGCCCCGGTCCGGGAAGCTCCCACGTGCTGGCCGCGGAGCGGCTGGGCCCGTGAGCCATGGCCGCTGAGCCTGCGCGTCCGGAGCCTGTGCTCCTCAACGGGAGAGGCCACAACAGTGAGAGGTCCGCGTACCGCACAAAAAAAAAAAAAAAAAAAAAAAAAAAAGTCAGCCTTTCTGTGTATTTTACTCATAAAAGTTGTTCTATGAATATGGAATATAATTAGAATATTTTACATACTTTATACTCCATATAAATATAGTATCAGTCTGTATTTTTTCTTTTTTACCTTGAATTACTTCCAAAATGAATTTCAATTAATAGCTTGTAATTTGCCTTACAAAAATATTTCTGTTTAGTCATTGTTAGTAAATCTACTACTCTACTTCAGTTTCAGGACGGGTGCCTTCTACTTTCTTTGCCTTACATACTTATTGAACCACAGGAGTAAATTTTTTTTTTTTTTTTTTTTTTTTTTTTTGCTGTACACGGGCCTCTCACTGTTGTGGCCTCTCCCGTTGCGGAGCACAGGCTCCGGACGCGCAGGCCCAGTGGCCATGGCTCACGGGCCCAGCCGCTCTGCGGCATGTGGGATCTTCCCAGACCGGGGCACGAACCCGTGTCCCCTGCATCGGCAGGCAGACTCTCAACCGCTGTGCCACCAGGGAAGACCCACAGGAGTAATTTTTGATTTGGATATATGCCTGTTCAAAGTTGATAATTCAATTTTTTAAAGGTCATCTTTATTTGTGAGGATCAGTGTTGCACAGAATCACTAACAGCCCAAACTCTGAAGCCTAGCTTACTCTCTATGGTGACAGTATTTCTGTTTACAAGTGTCAAAGGAAGAGTTAACTTGCTTACTTTGCTATTTATATCTCATATATATCAAACATATGTTAATATATCTATGATCATATTTATCAATGGCTATTTTGGGGAAAATGAATGTTAAAGGTGGAATATAAAATTTTTGACATTCCAAAGCTCCTGATCATGACATAGAGAACTGATTGATTTTTGACGTATAGTCAACATTCATCTATTACTGACCAGATTCTAATGAGGACAATTCCAGTTACTATAACTATCTTGAATAAAGTATTTCTTCTTTCCTATTTTTAAATTTAAATACTGTTTATAATAGGCTTTGAAGAAAATCAAGTATATTGCCAGGTTCAAACACTTACATAAAAAGCCTATTTAAATCAGTATGGGGGGAAATGTTGTGAAAGACAGCATTTGACTAAAACTGTTACTTCAGTTAATGATTAATTTGTATAATCAATTTAAATAATTAGAACCCAAAGAAAAGACACAAGAAATCGAGTATATTATACATCTCAAAGGAAGATGCTTAGTAACAGAAAATAATCTTGCAGTACAAGATGCAGATTAACAACTTTTGAAATGAATTTACAAATCAAAGTTACAGAATTTAAAACCTCTAGGAAAAATAAACATGTAATTTAAAAGATTACAGTTATGGGCTTCCCTGGTGGCGCAGTGGTTGAGAGTACACCTGCCGATGCAGAGGACACAGGTTCGTGCCCCGGTCCGGGAAGATCCCACATGCCGCGGAGCGGCTGGGCCCGTGAGCCATGGCCACTGAGCCTGCGCGTCCAGAGCCTGTGCTCCACAACGGGAGCGGCCACAACAGTGAGAGGCCAACTTACGCAAAAAAATAAAATAATAAAATAAAATAATAAAAGATTATAGTTATGATATGATATAGAGTATTTGATAGTATTCTGTTACGGTAGGCAGAATAATAGCCCTTCAAATAAGGCCGCTTCCTAATCCCCAAAACTAGACATATGCTACCTCACCTGGCAAGAGGCCTTCATAGAATTGATTAAGTTAAGGACCTCGAACTGGGAAGATTATACTGAATTATCTATGTGGGCCCAATATAATCACAAGTGTCAAAAGAGAGATAGGAGTGTCAGAGGAGACGTGGTCATGAAAGCAGAGATTGGGGTGATACAGACACAGAGGACATAAGCTAAGGAATGCAGGCAGCCTCTAGAGGCTGGAAAAGTCAAAGAGATAGATTCTCTAGAGCCTCAAGAAAAAATGCAGTCCTGGCGACACCTGATTTTAGCTTAGTGGGACCTATTTTGGATTTCTAACCTCCAGAAGTATAAGTTTGTGTTGTTTTAAGCCTCTAGGTTTGTGGTAACTTGTATAATAGCAGTAGGAATCTAGTATATATGACAAGTTTGAATGATTTGAGAAACATAGGTTCTAATGTAGGAAATTCTGTGAATCTTTTTATATCCTTTTTCTCAACTGCAAAATGGGTAACGTAGTGCCAATTTTACCTACTTCACAATATTATATAGAACTAACATTAATATTTTAAATAAAGCATTATTTATTCTCTCATTTAACTAGCCTGCTGCCATAATGCATTCACTCAACAAGTATTTACGTGTCCTTGACACTGGGGATAAAGCATTTAACAAACATTCAAAAATCCCTACGCTGATGAAATACACGTTCAAGTAATGATACGGTAGATTCTAAAACACCAGTAGAGTATATAATATGTCAGCTGATGACCAGCACTCTGAAGGAAAAAGAAAATGAGCATGGAAGAGATATAGCAGAGGGGAAGCTGGAGTTTAGAGTGGTTCTGGAAAATCTCAGTGATAAGATATTTGGGTCAAGACCTAATGAGGTGAAAGAGAGTGAATCTTGTGTGAATCTGACAGGAAGTGCTCCAGGCTACTCAAAGGCCCTGAGATTGACATATGCCTGGGTATTCGGAGGCTAGTATATGCGACTGGGACACAGAAAGGCAAATACTGCGTAGCAGATGAGTGCAAAATGACAAACAAGAAGGGAGTGGGGTTGAGGTGGAATATTGTGGGCCTTCTTTGATTTAATTAGGATTATGGTTTTATGCTGAGAAAGAAGATATGCCCTTGGGGGTTTTGAGCAGAAAAGTAATATGACTGGAATTAAATTTGTACATGTTGTCTCTAGCTGTTGTGGTAAGAGAAGATCTGGAGTTGGGTGGAGAAGGTAAAAGAGTATTGCAAAAATTCAGGCCATCTGTATGGGTGGTTTGAACCAAAATGTTACTACCAGAGGCAGTGCCACTGTAGTTCACGTTTAAACACATTTCAAAGGTAGAGCTAGTGCAATTTGCTGATGCCTTTGGACATGATAATAGCAAGGAAGAAAGGAGTTAAGGATGATTTCAAAATTTCTAGACTGAACAGATGAAATGATGGTGTTGCCCCCAACTCAGATGGGCAAGACTGAGGAAGAGTAGTTGGGGAAGAGCAAGTGTTTTGTTTAGATAAGTTTGAGATGCCTGGTAATTATTTAAGTATAGATGTTTTGATGACTTTTGCATATGCTAATCTGGGATTCAGTGATATGGTCCAGATTGGAAACAGAAATCTTCATGTGTAAATCATTTCATTTATTTGTTACAACTTTGTCAGGTTTTTTAAAGAAAATTTTTAATGCAGCAGTATCTTTCATTTGTATACCAATTCAATGTCTCGCTATTTAAAAGGACTAAATGGAGCCATTATTCCTGTTCTTACAAATATTACGTGACCATGCTAAAGTAAATGAACTCTGTACAAAAAAAAGAAATCTCTATAATTATTCATGCAAATCATTCATCTTAGCCGTTTGGAAAACACACATTGATTTCAGCATTCAGGCAAAGTGAAACAGAAAGTAAAGGACACTCAATATATAAGTTATTCAGTTAAATCAGGATGCTGATTATGCATATGTTCATAATTAAGCAATATATAAAATATCTCATTATTTAACTCCAAGTTCAATCTTAAAATATAAAATATACTTCATTTATTTGCATAATTTGAGATTCAAAAGCACTCTGAAAACCTGATTCTTGAGATGCTGCCTGAAAGACTGAATTGTGAGGTAAATGAAGATTATATCCCCATAATCATTCTGAACATTTTCTTTAGATCTACCAAAAAAAAGGTGGGGGACTTTTCATCAAATTATTATATTTTATTTGTTTTAATATATTATATTGTCTAGTAAGGAGAAAAATGAAGTTCATATGCTTCCTTTGTTGTCATAGCTACAGTAATTCACAGGACAAATTTAATACTTAACTAATGGAGAAAGTGTCAAAGAGAAAGAGAAGATCTGTGATCTATGGCCCAAAAGATAAGCTTGAGATAGTGGTCTACTTGAAAATGTTGGAATGAAATGTTTCAGGCCAAGATATAGAGATTACCTCTTAAATCTTCTGTCCAAAATCTTCAGTAAAGTCCACATTTCTCCCTAATAGCTTGTGGATTTCCTCCCCCTTCTGGTAAGTATTGGGGATGCAATATAGGTGTGGGAGACAGGGATGCAAAGCCTGTCAGGTAGTGTGGCTTCAAGTATAACATGCAGCACAAATAGAGGCTGTTCTTGGCATATTGGTGATATATGATTAATATATGTAAGAGGATAATAATTATAATAATATAAATAGGAACTTTGCTGTGACGGAGGAGAAAGGTTGAGAGTGAATAGAAAGGAAAATTACCCTGATATCACATTTCAGAATAATCTTGGGAAATTGATATCTAAATTAGCATTAGAATTAGTTTAGCTGTAGGTCAGAAAGAGTTGGGAATGTGAGGTGGTCTAGGGAAAGGAAATTGTGTGTGAACAACATGATTCAGGGCCTAAAGTGAGGTGGAGGGAGAAGTAGACAGGCAGGAGAGACATTAGGGATAGTGTCATTAATAGCCTTGTCAGAATCCATAAGGGTTTGGACTTTAGCCTGAGGGCAATGAAGAACCCTGGAAAGTCTACCCCTTAAGAGGAACTGAGTTAACGGTTGGCAATAAAATGGTAAATGAAATAGATATAGTCCTCTATGCTTTCGTGAAGTTTAAATTCTTCTGAATGCAAAAGACATTGACATTTTAGTCACATAGATTTTTTAAAAAATTAATAATAAAATGGCAGCCTCTCCCTTTTTTTTTTGATATATCTAAAGGAAATGTCCAGAATGACTATGGAGATTTAACTTTTCACTTACCTTATAACTTGGTCTTTAATATAGAGGCTCAACAAACAGGTTTTCAGAGTAATTAGATTGTCACTCAGAAGTAAACTCTAATGTTTCAAGAAAGAGTGAATTGGAAGAGACAACACTAGCACACCCATGGGTGTCTGCTTCACTTATTATTTTATCTTTGACAATTAGCTTATTTCCCATAAAGGGAAAGGAATAGGAAGGGTAGATGCTTAAGATATACTTAATTGATTTACAATGTTCTGTTAGTTTCAGTTGTACAGCAAAATGAATCAGTTATATATATATATATATATATATATATATATATATATATATATATATATATACTCTTTTATAGATTATTTTCCCATATATGCCATTACAGAGTATTGAGTAGAGTTCCCTGTGCTATACAGTAGGTCCTTATTAGCTATTTTACATAAAGTAGTGTGTATATGTCAATCCCAATCACCCAATTTATCCCTCCCTACCCACCCTTGCCCCCTGGTAACCGTAAGTTTGTTTTCTACCTCTGTCACTCTATTTCTGTTTTGTAGATAAGTTCATTTGTAACTTTTTTTTTAGATTCCTCATATAAGCCATATGATATGATATTTGTCTTTCTCTGTCTGACTTACCTTACTCAGTATGACAATCTCTAGGTCCACCCATGTTACTGCAAATGGCATTATTTCATTCTTTTTTGTGGCTGAGTAATATTCCACTGTACCACCATGGAAGATGTACCACATCTTTTTTATCCAATCCTCTGTTGATGGACATTTATGGTGCTTCCATGTCCTGGTTATTGTAAATAATGCTGCAATGAACACTGGGGTGCATATATATTTGTGAATTATGCTTTTCTTCAGATATAAGCCCAGGAGTGAGATTGCTAGATCATATGGTAGCTCTATTTTTAGTTTTTTAAGGAACTTCCATACTGTTGTTCATAGTGGCTGTAGCAGTTTACATTCTCAACAACAGTGCAGGAGGGTTCCCTTTTCTCTGAACCCTCTCCAGCACTTATTATTTGTAGAGTTTTTGACGATGGTCATTCTGGCCTGTGTGAAGTGATACTTCATTATAGTTTTGATTTGCATTTCTCTAATAATTAGTGATGTTGAGCATCTTTTCATGTGCTTTTAGCCATCTGTATGTCTTCTTTGGAGAAATGTCTATTTAGATCTTCTGCCCATTTTTTGATTGTGCTGTTTATTTTTATGGTATTGAGCTACAGTAATCAAAACAGGGTGGTACTGGCACAAAAACAGAAATATAGATCAATGGAATAGGATAGAAAGTCCAGAGATAAACTACACACCTATGGTCACCTGATCTATGACAAAGGAGGCAAGAATATACAATGGAGAAAACACAGTCTCTTCAATAAGTGGTGCTGGGAAAACTGGAACAGCTACATGTACACTAATGAAATTAGAACACTCCCTAACTCACCATACACAAAAGTAAACTCAAAATGGATTAAAGACATAAATGTAAGTCCAGATACTATAAAACTCTAACTTAGAGGAAAACATAGGCAGAACACGCTTTGACATAAATCGCAGCAAATTCTTTTTTGATTCACTTTCTAGAGTAATGAAAATAAAAACAAAAATAAAAAAATAGGACCTAATTAAACTTAAAACGTTTTGCACAGCAAAGGAAACCATAAACAAAACAAAAAGACAACCATCAGAACGGGAGAAAATATTTGCAAACGAAGCAGCCGACAAGGGATTAGTCTCCAAAATATACAAACAGCTTTAAACTGTTTTTTAATTTATGAAATTTTAGAATATCAAGAGATTCATTTGCCTTCAACCAGCCAACATTTGAGAAACTTATCTCCCGCAATAAAATAATTGACTTAAAAAAAAGAGGGATCCACTCACTATATCCCAGTAATGCACAGCTCTGAGTAACAAAGATGTTAATCTTTTATGCTAACTTTCAAAATGTAGACCTGTTAACTCCAGATAACAAAGTCATATTTGCTAAGGAGTTATCTATTTTCTTATGTACATTAATAGATGTTTTTTCGCATTTTACTTTTTTCAGTTTTTACCTCTCTGAGAAGTGATCTAGTCAGGGAAAAACTCTCTGAGAAGTGATTTAGTCACTATGACTCAAACTCCAACAATTACTTATTCTTATAGTATAGGAAATGGATGCTATTTTGAAGTACTGTAGTTCAAGTCACTACATGTTTGACTTGAAAGTATTTAAATATCTCTTTTTCTAGGTAGTTTTTAAACATATTTTTAGCCTTAAGTTATCAGATGTGCTTCTAAAATACCCATATAACTATAATGAATATAAACCTCTATGTATATAGAGACATATGAATGTTCACAAAGTATTCTTGGCCTCTGTATTAGTCTTCTTATTTGCAGGAGGGAGTCAAAAAGAATTGCTGACCTCTGCACATATATGTGGAACAACTCTGACAAGCAATCCTTATTTATATATGGTACTGAATCAGGAAAAGTTTTATAATAGCATCGCTTATTCCCCTTCTCCAAAGAGGATAAATCCATAGAGAATATTCTTAGGGTTCTAAAATTACATTTCTCTTAATCTGCTGTTCAGATAAAGATGCAAATTGAGATAATGATACCAAATCCTCCAAATGACCCTAATTAATCATCCCACAAAATTAAAGAATTAATTAAAAATAATGCATCGTCTGGAGACAGTGATCTCTTCTTAAATCGAAATGCATACTTATTATCCAGTGTTTTAGGTATTTTTGAGTTGAAAAAATAAATTAGTATAACAAACAATAATTAAAAGCTTATTGGATTGCTCAAATGTGACATTATCACTGATGTTGTGTGCAGTTTATTATTCAACAAAGCTTCTTTTTCTGTTGCAAACATACAGATGATTTATCTACTTGGGTACAAACGGTGAAAATTCTATATACTTGAAATTATTTTACATTCAGTGATCATATTTTTCAAGATTAAACCAACATATCATAGAAATATTCTGACCCAATTCAACAAACCACAGAAATATTCTGATCCAATTATAAACTGTTAAATTAAATTTTTTCCTTTTATAATATAAGCTTCTGCCAATTATCAACATTCAGCTAACTTTAAATTCTCCCATTAACCTGCCAAACCTAAGTAATTTAGCAATTTCTCAAACTCATTTTACCTTTTTACATCTCTTGCAGATGCTCAGACATAGAATTAGAAGTTTTTAAATGACTCAAAGCAAATAAAATCAACATGGCAAGATTATGAGATAGTACTTAAAATATAGTTTTTTAAAATATGGGTTAGCTTTATAGATGAAGAATACATCATTATTAAAGAATGCTCCACAATCATATTTGCATATGATATTTCACACTTAGCTTGTATAATCTGTAGCATGATAACAGGAACATCAAATCTCTTCATTTTCAAGCTAGTAGAGGTAATTATCTAAAGAGAGAAAGAAAAATGATACTCAGTATCATAAGGTGTATAACTTACATCATTATTCAGATCCTATTCAATTTCTATGACATAATAAGTACCATGCTGTTTTTCTGATACCAATAAGAAAATTAAACCATTACACATAATTTTAAAATTTCCGGGCTTCCCTGGTGGCGCAGTGGTTGAGATTCCAGCTGCCGATTCAGAGGACGCGGGTTCGTGCCCCGATCCGGGAAGATCCCACATGCCACAGAGCGGCTGGGTCCGTGAGCCATGGCCGCTGAGCCTGCGCGTCCGGAGCCTGTGCTCCGCAACGGGAGAGGCCACAACAGTGAGAGGCCCACGTACAGAAAAAAAAAAAAAAAAAAAAAATTTCCAAGGCATGGAAGTGTAAACAATTGATGAACTATATATAGTTTTGATGACTTTATTTTTACATTGTTTTATACCATGTAACTTTCTAAAACAGGACATTATATATTCTTATTTTGAAATTTAAGCATTTTTTGAAATAGATATTATGATGAACAGAAAGCTTATCATCAGTTATGCTGGATTTCAATTTTTTTCTAAGCAATGGGTAAGAACAGCTAGGCTAATAAAAATTGAATTTGGTTCCACTGAAGTTAATTTTCATAGGAAAGTCACAGGGTCAGGATCCAGAGAACCAATTTCTTCTGTTCCTATGACATCTAGATGCCCTATAGTAAGACAGCAGAATTAATTTTTTAATCTTATGTCTGATTTATCTTGGCTCTTTAGTGTTTTTACTCATGTCTCCCTATTTTTAATTTGTGCCCAGTTTTCGTTGCATCAAATTTTTTTCCATCATCAGGTGTTAGCTGACATTGCTAGTGTGATTAGGAAATATAGTTATATTACTTCAGTTGCTGTTTATATTCACAATCACAAGATGTACTGAAGAGCATCCCATCAATTCCTATAATAAATCACTTTTAAATAAGTCTGAATAAAACTAAAAAGTCAAGTGAAGTACAGAATAAGGATGATTTCCTTTATTTTGCCACTTGCTTACTGGGTCTCTCTTATTACTGTTCAAGTGTCTTGTGTGTGCTAGATGAATAATACAAAGGAAACAAGTAATCATTAGGCAGAAAGGAAGTTCAAAAAAAAGTTGAATAAAGGAGTTCTCTCAATAAACATACTCTTTATCAGCAAGCTAAAATTTGTCTATTTTATATCATTGTATCCACTCCTTTTGAATAATCCAGATTTAGTACAACAACTGGTCTCCTTGGATGCTTTTAAAGAAATTTCTTTACATGTGAGCACTTCTCCCAGTGGGCTTCTTTGCAAGAGTGCACCAATTAAGTCGTTTTGGAACGGCAAGCGAGAAGAAAGTACAAAAAGAATTCTCCTCAAGCAAAAGAGCACATTTTATTCACAGAAATTTTTAAATGTGGGTAAAAACATCAGAATATATGATAAAACTGAATCACTGTTTGGATTTGAGTTATATTTTTGTAATACCAATCCTAAAACTTCATAGTATTAAAGCAAAAAATAATAATAAGCTGTGAAAAATATTTAACACATGTAATCTAAGAGAAAGGATTGACCAAGAAATATACAAGATTAGGTAACTATAATAATAGTAACATCAATATTAATTTTAAAAGTTTAAATAGCTCAATTTTCTGAAATGTATAGATCTTACCCAATTGCAATATAATCTTCAGACATTTTATGACATTAGAGTCATTTGTATCATTTATACAAACATGACTTTAGAGTTGAAATTCATTCCCAGAGGAAAATTTCAGTGAATATACAACAAATTATTATGATTATTAATTTGAACAAAATAAAATACTGAGGAACAACTAGTATCCTTCCTTCCATTCCTCTCAGAGGATAATTATAAAAATAATTTTTACAGTCTACTTATAGTGCACATGAGCACTGATTTTGAAACGAAGCAGGACCCTATGGTCCTTGCCCTCATGTCCTCAGCCTGCCTTTTGTCTGTGGAAAATCTTTAGCCAAAGAATAAGTTTAATCAGAGAAATGAGAAAATACAGAAGCAAAGGAAAACAGTCAAAGGAGACCAAATAATAGTAGTTTAGTCCTTAAGCCAAGTCAAGGGCTTTAGTCCTTTAATTCCTCGTCAAGGAGTATAGGTAATATTCTGAGCCGTATCCTGTGAGCTGTCTTATACATACTAAATCCCCCACCAGGTGGAAGAAGTTAACTACATGATGACCAGCCTGTAGCCCTGACATAAGCTGCCACTTTTCCGAGAGCTGGCCTCAAAGAAATGGGAGCAAACCGACCCTGGAACTGAAGATTAACTGTACTTAAAACAATCAAGATGATGCTGATCAAACCACCACACAACCAATTTCAAGATGACTGTCAGAGCTGCCTGTGCTGTTTCTGCATGGAGCCCCCTCCACATATAAAAGCTCTTTGCCCACTGATTGTCATTCGGGGGAGGAGGGAGTTGGCCTTTGGACAGGAGTCCACTCCCCCTGGCCAGGTTGCTGGTATCCAAAATAAAGCAAACTTTCCTTTCCATCAACCTTACCTCTTTTTTGGCTTCAGAAGGGCAAGCAGCCGGACCCCACTTGTGGTAAAAATTTCTCCTTTTTTCCTCTCGTCACTCCACAGTTAGTTCAATTAGGTGTGACTCTTACCTCACAGTCTTGTATTGCTCAGCCTTTGAAATTTATGATTGAAGATCTCTTATCTTGAGAAAATGTGTCTTCCTGCTGTATTATTAAATATATTTGAATAATTCTTGCCTCAGATTCTCTACCTGTAGAGCAATATATTTAAAGTATTTTAACAGTAACATTAGGACATTTAGAAGAAACAACTGAGCAATGGTGTAGAAGATGATGGAAGGGGAGGGTGTTTTTCCACAGTCAGGATAACCCAGAGGAGGATGCAGCAGGGATCCAGAGGAGATATAATCAGAGATAAATACTCAGCATTAGTATGGACACAGAAAAGAGGAGAATTTGGAGACAAAATTGAGATGCAAGAGGAGAATTGGAGATAAAATCGAGATGCTAAATTTGCAGTTTCCCCTCTTTCACCAAAAAAAGTTTCAACTTTTTTTTTCAATATATGAGCAAATGAGGAAAGATTAAAGATAATTCTCAGGTGTATGGTGTTGACAACTAAGCAACAGAGAGATGGATAGATAGCTAGATAGATAAATAGCTAGATAAAAAGGGTTTTATGTAACTATGAATTACCAAAGGGAATATAGCCACTAGGTGCTTCAAAATATAAACTAAGCAGTCATATTTTATTTTGATTGATGATTTTATATTCATGACGAAATTTACAATTTTCGATGGGCTTGTCCAGGGAGAATGTATAAAATGAGAGAAGAAAACATAACAATAACAATACGTGGAAAACAGATGACAATTCCTTCAAGTACTTTACCACCACCTACAAGCGGCCCTTTACGTACATCCTTCCTGCCTCTCATATCACATCTCAGTGTAAGATGTGCTTCTCTTCCTGCCCCAGATTAAGGATGACCTTGTATCTCTTTAACGGGACCATAAAATTGGCAATCAGGGAATAGTGATTTCAGGACCAGGGAGAAAAACACCGTATATTCAAAATTATATTAATACTCTAAAACACACAAAGAAAATAAATATTAAGCAAGAAAGCCACCAATATAAAACAGTATAGACAAAAATCACTTCCAATAACATTACACCAATAGAAAACATGAAATATGCGATCTATTTTTGAAAGTGATAAAATTATAACAAGTAAATTGAACTAATAAGAATGAATAGAAAATATAAACCAAATATATATCCTAGAAATAAAATCTGCAGCCATAACAACAAATAACTCTTTACATGGGTAAATCTTAGAGTAGAGACCCAGAGAGAATTAGTGCATTATAATCAACTACTGTTAAATCCACTTAGAATACAGTTTAGAAAAACAAAGTGTTTAAAAATTCAAGAAAGATATTGAGGTGGATATATTAAGAAGTACAAACTTTCACAGAGTAGGAGTTTCATGAATATACAATAAAAGGAACAGAAGTAAATAAAATTCAAGAAGTGTGCTGAAAGTTTTTCATCAGGAAAGCAGCAAGTTCAGATTATGGGTCTCTGAGGTTCTTTTGTCAACCTAGTTATGGTCTGAGGGCTGGAAGTCTGTGATAAATAGTATTCTTCCCTTCCTCCCAGGTTCTGAATTTTGAAAAATAATACAAATATGAGAATTTTTGAGGCCAACATTTTTATTACTGGTAAAGACTTGTTTGCAAGATGGGGTTTGGGTCTTTGGCCAGATGTATTAATTAACTGACTCCCAGAATTAGACACAATTCCTCATGCAGTTACAAATGAGGCTGGACACAGGCAAGACTATTCTATTGCTCAGGAAATCCTAAATAATTTTTAAGGAGAGCAGAAAAGGGAAGGCCTGTAGCAAGATCAGCTAATTTCCCTGTAGACTACCCTGCCTCCAAGAGACTGCTAGGCAGATACCTAGCCACAGTTATTTACTCTTTTCAAAAAAACCCATCAGGGCTTCCCTGGTGGCGCAGTGGTTGAGGGTCCGCCTGCCGATGCAGGGGACACAGGTTCGTGCCCCGGTCCGGGAAGATCCCACATGCTGCGGAGCGGCTGGGCCCGTGAGCCATGGCAGCTGAGCCTGTGCGTCCGGAGCCTGTGCTCCGCAACTGGAGAGGCCACAACAGCGAGAGGCCCGCGTACCGCAAAAAAAAAAAAAAAAAAAAAAAACCGTCAGACAAGTACCTTGCCCTCTCCACATCCTCCATCATCCCCCCCACACCACATACACAGTAACATAATAATAGATAGATAAAATGACACCCAGGTTATTCTTAGAGAAATTAATTTTTATGAAGCTCTGTGTCACTCCCCTTAACACTATGTATATGCAGTAAATGCATGCAGTTGGTGCAGCTTCCATTAACCTTTTACCATAGTTGCATTAGACTTAACAACAGTGCTCAGTTTCAGGAAATAAACCAGGCTCAGGGCTCCACCGTGCTTAGAAGTCTTTTAGTCCAGTCACCCTGCAGAAGTCCAATTTTTGCCACCTCTGCTTGATTCTAGATTCAGAGTCCGAGAGACCTATACCTTCAATTTCTTCTATGTGTTACGCAGTCCACAAGTATTAGTATCATATTTATGAATATATTCAGGAGATATTTATGTGGGGAGTCAGAGAGAGTGAGAGAGTTAGATTAGAGCGTGAATAGATTTTACAGTATAAATTTCCAGTGTCATCTTGATCAGATATCTTCCAGGAAAACATTTTTCTTTTGCAATGTAGATGTTAAAACACACAAACACACACACACACACACACAGACACACACACACAAAATGCCATCATCACATGCCCTTAATATGTTAGACTGTATTTGGCAGCATGTATCATGACCCCGAATTTGGTAGTTTAACCAATTTGAGGTAGATTTTACTTTTTCACAGGAGAAGACATAAGTATTACACAGCTGGCACAGAATTTTCATGATGCCAGCAGGAGCTCAGTGTTCTATCTTTCTGCTCTGCTGCCCTAAGCACACAGCTCTTGTTCCCATGCTTCTATTTGGATAAATCTTATCTTCCTCCACATTTCACATTATAGGTGGAAGGTAAAACGGAAGAATACATAGTTCACAGACTTTTGGAGAAAAAAAATTTCTTGTTATAATTTTACTGTCATCCAGAAAGATTGAGGTACTATTTTAAAGCAAATGACACCATTTTTTTTTTTTTTTTTTTTTTTGGAGAGAGGGGATCATTTGTATTTATTTTTTTTTTTTTTTACATCTTTATTGGAGTATAATTGCTTTACAATGGTGTTAGTTTCTGCTTTTATAACAAAGTGAATCAATTGTACATATACATATGTTCCCGTATCTCCTCCCTCTTGCGCCTCCCTCCATCCCACCCTCCCCATCCCACCCATCCAGGTGGTCACAAAGCACTGAGCTGATCTCCCTGTGCTATGCGGCTGCTTCCCACTAGCTATCTATTTTACGTTTGGTAGCGTATATATGTCCATTGACAAAGTCATCTATCAGTGTTTTAGAAAGAATGGCCTATAAGGTTGTATGGGCAATTGCATACATGATGTCACATATTGAAGATAATAAATAAGAAATTAATAGTGGGGCTGAAAGAAGGTGTGACTTTACCTTCAAGAAAAGCACTGCCCAAACAAGATAGAAAGTGAGCCATAAATGCAAGCCACCCATGTAATTTAAAATTTTCTCATAGACACATTTTTAAAAGGTAAAAATAAATAGCTGAAAATAAATTTTATATTAAATTTCATTAAACCCAATATATCTGGAGTAATATCATATCAATATATAATCAATATAAAATTAAAGAGATATTTGACATTCCTTTTTGGTAGTAAGTCTTTGAAATTTGTATGTATTTTGTGTAAGCACACCTCCATCGAGAGTAGCCACATTTCAAATGTTCAGCAACCACATGTGCCTAGCAGCTTCCATATTCAACAGCAGAATTCTGGAACATGTTTTACAAAAAGAAGGATCTGTAAAACTGTGGAAGTCTGAAATCTAAGGGAGAAGAAACATAACTAAATAAGCAAGCAGATAGTGTTCACTGACTTTAGATTAGAATCTTAAGGGCTGATACCTCACTGTAGTTTTGATTTACATTTCTCTAATGATTAGTGATGTCACACTGGTCAGAATGGCCATCATCAAAAAAATCTGCAAACAATAAATGCTGGAGAGGGTGTGGAGAAAAGGGAACCCTCTTGCACTGTTTGTGTGAATGTAAGTTGATACAGCCACTATGGAGAACAGTATGGAGGCTCCTTAAAAAACTACAAATAGAGCTACCATAAGACCCAGCAATCCCACTACTGGGCATATACCCTGAGAAAACCATAATTCAAAAAGAGTCATGTATCACAATGTTCATTGCAGCTCTATTTACAATAGCCAGGACATGGAAGCAACCTAAATGTCCATCGACCGATGAATGGATAAAGAAGCTGTGGCACATATATACAATGGAATATTAGTCAGCCATAAAAAGAAATGAAATTGAGTTATTTGTAGTGAGGTGGATGGACCTAGAGTCTGTCATACTGAGTGAATTAAGTCAGAAAAAGAAAAACAAATACCATATGCTAACAAATATACA
>RJWK010027957.1:0-26124 GCA_004363435.1 Platanista minor | reverse complement strand
TTTTTTTTTTGCGGTACGCGGGCCTCTCGCTGTTGTGGCCTCTCCCGTTGTGGAGCACAGGCTCCGGACGCGCAGGCTCAGTGGCCATGGCTGACGGGCCTAGCCGCTCTGCGGCATGTGGGATCTTCCCGGACCGGGGCACGAACCCGTGTCCCCTGCATCGGCAGGCGGACTCTCAACCACTGCACCACCAGGGAAGCCCACCTTAAATGTTTTAAATGGGAAATGTAAAATATTTTGGAGCATGATCTGTAGATTAATTTTCTGTTAAAATTTAGTACTCTGTGATCATTCCAGTAAAGATAATAGATATGTTTCAGAGTAGACTAATTATAAATAATAGAGATTAGTGGATTGAGATTTGAAACTAACAGTTTGAAAATAAGAGATATCAGAGAAACTGCTTGACATTTCTAAATAACCATCTTTACTGTACTGCATAACATGTAAATGGCTGTGGTTTTGTGTTCATTTTTTCCATGCTTTTTTTGTTTGTTTAAGCCAGTGAGGTAATTATTTTCTCTTAAGAATTCATGACAAGAAAATAAAATTCACTTCACATCTTCTGAATTGTAGTTTGGGAAAAACACAGTGTGGTGTTCAAATAGATAGGAAGTGACTGCCAAAACACGATAAAAGTAACTTAGGAGACTTCAAATGTCAGCCTAATGAATCATTTGTGGTTCTTAGCCTTATCATTATTGCAATATAATTCTGGATGTTTAATTGGAGGACATGTCCCCAACTTTCTCTTATGCCATTTTGTTTGTTTTTTAAAAGTTTTAAAATAATTCTTTGTATAATGACTATATCTTTTTTAAGAAAATGGTTTGTTAGGTACTTGACCCCAAAGTCACTGCTCAGTATAGCTAATATTTATTGGTTACTTACTATGTCACATACTGTACTAACCTTTCATGTGCATTATCTTATTATCCCTCAGAAGAGTTCTTTAAGATAGTTACTGTCATTGCCCCCCCATTTTATCTCTGAGGAAATTGAGTTTTAGAGAAGTTAAGAAGTATGTATAAGTTGGAAAGTGGCAGATTAGAGATTCAAAACAGGTCTGTTTGACTCAAGCATCATTGTTCTTACAATAAGCATATTTTCTTTCTAGCCTTTGAAAATGTTTTAGTCATAAAAATGTATTGGATATTGCACTTAATATAGAAGACTGAGGTTTTTGATAGTATTTTCAAGAATACTATTAAGATGCTTTATTATTTTGTAGATCTTTAATATAAAAATGTTTATCATTTTTTTAGCTATTAATACTTATCTGTTAGATGGATTTTTTTTATTTATAAAAGATATAAAAATTTAAACTTACAAATATATATCAGGCTTCCTTGATAGGCAGTATGAATTGAATTTCAAGTTATGAGGTTGTAAGCCAAAGGTTACTCACCAGAATGTCATTATTTTTAGCTCATAACATCTGGAAATAGTAACTACTTGGCTCAAATACATCTAAGAAGAATTAATTTTATTTCTCTGTCTTTTTTGTAATATCAGATTTTAAATGAGATGTTAAACTATTTTAAGGAAAAAAATGTTTGAGAGGGTGGGATAAAAAGACTGTGAAACATTATTTCTTTAAAAAATGTATTTTTACATGAAAACAAGATATATTTGCAATGTGTTCAATGAAAAAATTCACTTCTCTATCCCAGATCTACATATTTCAAAGTAAAAATGTTCATTGTCAGCTGAAATTCCTGATTAGAACTAATTTGTTTATTTTTGTGCTTAGAGTGTAAACTTCACAGTGGATTTTTTTTTAATTTACCTTTAATTTGGATAAAAGCAAGTGATATATTTATATACTACAGGGATAAAAATGGTAATTTTCATTTTTAAAAAAACTACCAATGTGATTATATTTTTAGTTCTTTTTACTCATGTTTAGTAGAGGCTTTAAATTAAAAAATACACTATGGTCTGTATTGACCCAAAAAGTATTCCATAAATTAACTTAACAAATATATGGCAAGTTTTTCATAGCTATAGCTAATTCTTCTAGAAGGAAGTTGTTGTCTTCTGTTTAATTACATTAATTGAAATGTGTTTAAGAGAAATGTTTTCAGCATATTTTGTATACTGAAAAAAAAAAAACAGGCTTAGTATTGGGCCAATGGCCAAGAGGTAACGTTACTACCTTGTAGACTGTTACAGTTCAAATTGTCCCACTTCCCCCAGAACTTTAGAAACTAGAAGTCTGGGAGATGCTGTATCAGCTGTACTCTGGTGATTCTAAATGCTCTAAGTACTGTTCATCTTTTGTTATTGTGTGAGATGGGAAAAAGTGCCAGATTGCAAAAGATGTATAATTTCATTGTATAATGGTTTGTTTTAGGCATAAAATATCAGCAAGCCTCGTCTTGTGTGTTTTGTCTTATATTTCCTCATAGAACTATATTAAGTAAGATTTTGGGAAATGATTTTAAATGCTTTCCGAGTTGACCTGCTTGGTCAGATATTTGAATGATGGCATTGCTGAGTAGACGCTAACCCATGATTCTAATTGTGGAATAAAGAATAATGTAGAGCGTGAGACTATGTTTGGGTGCTTATTCTTCATTTATATTAGGTATTACCCTCCATCATAACATACTTACTAAATTTCCAAGTTGAGCAGTTCTGGAATTGTAACTATTGTTGCTGTACCTGTAACAAAACATGCTTATGATAGTAAAATGAATAGAAGCGCCCCCAAATACTATTTTTTTAATTCACTTGTAACTCTTCCTCTTATAATTGTGTATGACAGAATCAAATTTGTAAAAATTTTAGCATGAAAAATAAAATTTGTATCAGTCAAGTGTCTTGGTTATGCTTTTGAAATTCTCTTGACATAAACAAATCAGTGTAAATATTAAAAGTTCTTCAGCTTAAAGCTTTTAAGTTCTTACAGTTGTTAGCCAAACTGCACTTTAACATCATATTTGATTTCTTTTTCTTTCATCTACTTAGCTTCCAATTTGTTGCCTAATTCTATCTATTCTACCTCTCTAGTATCTCTGGAATCTGTCTCATAGTTGAAATGTTTGTTGCTACTACTCCCTAATTTTTTATTGAAAAAAGCCCAAGTCCTTACTGTGGTATTAGGAATCTTTTGTTATCTGACCACAACCTAAATTCACAATCTTATTTCCTATCTTTGCCCCTCATTTATGTCCCAGGCAAATTGAAAATAGTTTATGTTTGTCCCAGGCAAAATGAAAATAGTCATTCCTTGAAAATAGTTCTTTCTTTTATCCACATTTTGCTCATTCTGTTCCTTTTTTCCTAGAAAATTATGTAACCATTTCTTCAGTCTACCTATCTTACTTATTTTCCAACACCCAGCTCAAGTGTCCTTCCCCGCTCTCCTTCTCGTCCTCCAAATTTACTGAAACATTTGGTGACATTTCCACATGTGTACTTTGAAAAGAATTACCTAATCACAAAGAAGATTATTGATTTTGCTTTTGAACTTTAGCTTTTTGTTTTGAACTGAACTTAAAACTTGTTTTAAACTTTTTGTTTTAATTATTAGTTATTCAAATACATTTTGCTCGCTTATTGTTAGTATTTTCATTAAGGTTTTAAAAATCTTTCATCAAGTAGAATGATCTGAAGTTAGATGAAATGTGATAAAAAATATCTTGGTAGAATGATAGGGGTGAAAAAAAGATTTATTATATGCATGTGCTTTACCTTGCCAGTTTCTCAAGAAAGAAAGAAAGAATCATTAGCAAATTCATGAGGGTTTTTTCCTGATAGATTTTTTCTGTTCCTTTGATCAGTGGCTTTAAGAATTTCTTTTTAAGTTGTAAAACCTATTTTTATACAATGTCTTACCTAGAGCCCCAATATGTGACAAAATGTAGCCACTTAGATCTCATTGGGAGAAGACTCGCAGTCCTTCACTACTCATCTTCCCCAATAGCCCCTGAAGCCATTGGTCTAGAGTGTAATGTAGTCACTTCTTTAATGATAACTTAGTGCAGTTTAACAAAACTGCTTTGGTTTATGACTGAAACATATTTCATAACTGGGCAAATATAAGCTTAAATTTATATTTTATGTTTATATTTTATAAATAGCTTTGATAATGACCATAAAGGGAAAAACAAATTAATTCCTATTTTCTAATTAGTTATTTTCCATTCTTACATATATTTCAGATTGTTAGTCTTCAAAGGGAACTTAAAAAAAAATTTGAGACTTTGGGCAATGTGTATCATCTTAAAGTGATTTTGTAATGAACAAACATTTTCATTTCATGAATTCCAGATTCTAATAGAATATATTGATAATAACATTTTTGAAAAAAATGCCCTCAAGGAGACTAGAACTATGAAGAATTCTGATCCGAAATCTGCTTCAGATACTTAGTTCTTTTTTTTTTTTTAGATTCTATACTTTATTATTTTTAAAATTTATTTTTGGCTGCATTGGGTGTTCATTGCTACACACAAGCTTTCTCTAGTTGCGGCAAGCGGGGGCCTACTCTTTGTTGCAGTGTGTGGGCTTCTCATTGTGGTGGCTTCTCTTGTTGTGTAGCACGGGCTCTAGGCATGCAGGCTTCAGTAGCTGTGGCACGCGGGCTTAGTTGTTCCACAGCATGTGGGATCCTCCCCCATGAGGGCTTGAACCCGTGTCCCCTGCATTGGCAGGCGGACTCGTAACCACTGCACCATCAGGGAAGCCCCAGATATTTAGTTCTTAAAGTTTAAAGGGTACACTTTCCAAATAAAACTGACTTTTTTGTGTTATTGATAATTTGTAAATAACTATTTCTACCGTTTAGAATAAAAACAAATGGTATCTGTAAAAACCTATGTAAAGTTAAGAATGAGGTTAAAGTAAGATTTTTTTTATAGGGAGTGTTTACTCAAATGTAAACTTTAAATAATATTTGGGATAAAGTCTTTTATCCCAGAAGTTATTTGTTCGCATATAAATTGTAATTTTTTATAGTTACACCCTTACTTGTTTATATATTCATTTAAATTTTGTCCTTATGGATAAATTTTGTGCTTTTTGTGTTAAGCAATATGAAATTTCCTAAAATTATGTTTTGAATATTCATGTTGTTTATCACACGTAACTTTAAAAGCATTACCTTCTTCAACCAATATCTTTTCCTCCCTAAAATACTAGCTGACTATTTTATAAGCTTGTGCCTGGTTTAAAAAAGATAAGAGTGCTTTCAACACCCCTGAACCATGGAATTCCCATTCTTTTTTGCATGCCTTTTATTTTTCCCATAGCACCTGTCACTATGTGAAATACTATACATATTTACTGATTTATTTTATTGTCTGTATCCCTATAATGAGAACAGGGATTCTTGTCTATTTTATTAACTGCTGCAGCACTCATTCACCTACCACTCAAATTACTTAGAACTCAGATATTTGCCAATGAAAGAAAATCTTGAAATAACATAGATTTTTATAGAATCTAAAAAAAGTTTTAATATTTCCAGGGTCTTTCATTTGTAATAGTATGAAAACGTTGTTTAGATATATAGTGTGTGTTTCATCATTGCTATACCATTAGTAATTTCAAGAGTGTCATCTGTGACTTGATTCAAAGACAGGAGGCCAAGACATTGCTGTTGTATTAAAAAGTCAGCTCATTCTCTATGCATTCTTCTACTGTATGTCAAACTGACATCTTAATGTATGAAAAAGATTGTACGGAAGACCACAGTGATTCATTTAAATAGTCTGTATTTTGATACTGTTTGAATTTTAAACAGAAAACTTACGGTTCTTATGGAAGGAAAAATAATGGAAAAAGTATATTGTGCTATTTATTTACATTAGGGGAAAATTTTGCAGCTCACACACAAAGCCATGCATTTATAGACTTTAATGTACTCTATAATATTTGTATTTATTGAATATTAAGAAATATGTGTCATATAACAGACTGAAAAGTTATCTCAGGAGCCAACGGTAAAGTCAATCATCAAAGTAGTAGCTAAAATGTTAAGAGCTATTTCTTTCAAGCACTTAATGAGCATTCTTTATGCATTATTTTATGAAATCTTTACAGCCTTATGATGTCATACTATTATTACTATTTTTCATTTTACAGTTAAGAAAACTGAAGCTTAGATCAACTGGTGTTTTAATTTTGACTTGAACTTTCAACCAAAAAATAACTTATTAATGTCAGGAAAGCAGTGCATTGCTTTTGATGCCTGTTACTCTGGATTTTAACTTAGGCCTGCTTTTATCATTTTAAGATTTATCAAAGGCACATGTATTGTGTTAACAGTATGACAATCTCCTTTTTATGGAAAATATTTTAATCATATATTTAAAAGTATATCTAAAGGCATAAGTATGATACTTAGAATTGCAAGACTAAGTATGATGTAATGGTGGGTACTGAAAGTTTCAGTCCAGTAAACTTTGAGCAACAACTATGTATAAGGCACTGCATTTGGTACTAAAAGGGATAAAAAAGATGAAAGTAATACAGTTCCAACTTCAAAAACACAGTTTAGTGGCTATGAATAAAGTAGCTCCCACCTTTATCTCTTGGACACTTCATCCTCCTCTGTTCTTCATTGTTCAATTCAGTACTGTGGTGGAGAATAGAGTTGGAGTACAACTATAGCATTTTGGGGGACTGGGAGAATGGCATACCTAAGGAAGACCATGGGAGTCTAAGCATAGCTTTCCAATTAGTGTACTGTCGATTGGTTACAGGTGTGCCAGCCTTCTAGCAGCAGGTGACCTGGGGCTGCTTGCCCTCTCAAGCTGTGAGCATTCTTGTTAGTTTGTCCTATTGGACTGAACAAACATTTTCTATGAATGCTATGGAGGGAAAATGTTGGGAAGCCCTGTAGTTGAAGGAAATGATGAACAAAATAATTTTTTTTGTTAATCCTATTAGCTCTGACAGGAAGCATGTGGCATATTTCCCAAACTTTCATTAGAATAGACTATAGTATTATTAATATTTTCCCTTAAGTCAACTCTGTGTTTCAACTTAGGTCTGCTTTTGTCATTTTATGATTTATTAAAGGCAGAGATATAGCTATTATATAAATAATACATATATAATCTTAGTTCTAAGTAATGTGAAGGTAAAAATGATTTCTGAGGACCGCCATCTTATATATCAATTCTGGGTGTAGACACATACTGATTTACAAGGAATTCAAAATGAATATATAGAATGAGTCACTTAAAACATTCTTTTTGAAACAACATGACTTTAAATGCTGGTAGCTTTGTTCAAATCCTCTTTTCACTTTCCAGTTGTAGAAATACAGTATTCACAGACACTTGCTCTGAGTGGTAAGCATTTTTATTTAGTTTATCTAGAACTGTAGACCAAATCCCAACAGCAGGGTGCCACTTTGACTTGATTTACAAGCTATTTAAGTTTTTGGACAGTTCACTCTCACAGGATTCCAGTTGAGCTGCAGATGTTTAGCCAGGCCAGTTGGCTGTATCCAGAATTAGTTGGAACTCTAACTAGGACAAATAACAAATATATTCATCTGTGTTATCCTAATCAAAATCCTGACAAAAATTTTCATGGAACTTGACAAGCTAACTCTAAAACTCAGATGGAATAATAAATGGGCAAGACTAGACAAGAAATTTTTGAAAAATAAGCAAAAAGTGTGTTTGCCATACAAGCTATTAGATCATATATTAGATCATACTTTAAAACTATAGAAATCAAAACAGCCTATTATTGACCCAGAAGTAGAAAAATAGGTTTTAGGAACTGAATACAGATTCATAAAAGTCCTTTACCTTTAAAACTGGTAGGTAAAGACATACTATTTAATAAATGGTGTCAGACTGATTTATTATTCATTTGGGGAAAAAAGGTTAAATTCGTGCCTCGCATTGTTCACTAAAATAAACAGTGTGAGAGAGATGAATGATCTAGACTGGGGTCAGAAAACTCTGATCCATGGCCTGGCTGCCTGTTTTTGTAAATAAAGCTTTATAAGAACACAGCCTTGCCCATTTCTTTATGAATTGTCTTTCACACAACAGCAGAGTTGAGTTGTGATGCAACAAGGACCATTTGGACTACAAATCCTAAAGTATTTACTCTTTGGCCTTTTAAGAAATAGTTGTCTGACCCCTGATTTAGATGTTAAAGAATCACCATAAAGCAGTTTTTAGGGGGTAGAAAAAATAGGATTATGTTTATGGCTTTTGGGTATAGCCAAATTAGTTATAGTAGGCTAACTGCTATATCAAATAATCCCAGTATATCAGTAGTTTTTCACAATGAAAGTTTACTTCTCACTTTATGTTCAGGTCCTAAGCAGTTGCTTGTTCTGTTGCAAGCAGTCTCTTAGAAGTGTAGAATCCTGCCATCCCTTAACGCAGTGAAGACCTGCTCTAGATCCTGTAGGGGAGCAGAATTTTACCACCCTAAAATGTCTCTTTGGCATATTAATTGTTTCAAGCTGGTCATTTTCTGAGAACCAGCAGACGTGGGAGGGGCTCTGAAAACCAAGTAGGAATTGCCCTTTTTAGAGAAACATTTGTTTACATTTGTAAGGGAAATCTCCATTTGTAAGGGTGTCTCCCTCCCTGTGCCTGGAAGAGGAAGATCACCAAACTTCTAGAAACTCTTGTCCCAGGAGAAGGCAATGACTTAAATCTGCAAAAAAGCCTTACCCTGTTTACTGTGCTTTTCCTAACCTCCCATAGCTGACTCTCCCTACCCTCAACTTCCTTTTTAATCTTTAGTTGAGGATGGTATTTAAGGTGAAGGCTTTGGCCATTTTTGGGAGTTACTCAGTTTTTTAGGTCTCTCCTATGTATACATGTTATTAAACTTTGTTTGATTTTCTCCTGTTAATCTGTCTCATGTCAATTTAATTCTTAGACCAGCCAGAAGAACCTACATAGGTAGAGGAAAATTTCTTCCTCCTCAACACTATTTATAGTTCTTATTTTTTTTGTAATTAAATAGCATCAATTATATAATTAAAACAAGAAATATACTCACACAGGAGTCAGAATTGTTCCAGAGAAAGATATCTGAAGTGCTTAAAAAAAAAAAAATTAAATTAAAAAGATGTCATTTCAACCATATTATTTAGTCTCAGTGGAACAACATTATTACTAAAACTTAACTTTATAATTGCTAGTGATTATTTTGAGAGCAAATTCAAATGTACTATACAGACAGTCTATGTTAATTTTGCATAGAGATACTTAATATGTCACTTAGGTTCTACAATCAGTTTTATTCAGTACAATATAGTACATAAAACATACCTATTATAAAATCTATTTTCTAAATGAAGACAGTTTAATGTTTTGTTTCCCATATTAGTGAATTTCATGGAGCAAGTATCTTTCTAGACAATTTAAGATTATGGAAATTAAGTTGATATTGCTTAGCCTAATCTACATGGAGTAAGCTTGTTGAAACAAATATGTCATTTATGAATTATATACAAACAATGTAATGTAGGTGAATTGTGCTGACACGATAGAGGTGATTATAGTGTTTGGATTTATGTGTGCTCAAAGTACAAAGCAGCTAAAGGACTAATAAGTCAGTTGCCCTTTGTATGAGTGGCTTCTTTATACATTAGTCATCTATCTACTGGGACTCATGATTCTAATGGCAAAGTTCCTCACAAAGATAATATTACTCCTTCCTCTGTTGGCGACATCTTGTTGCTTCAGAATATCCATTCTCTTCTTTTTAGAGCTCTGAGTTTTAGGTGGGTCCCTTGCCAACAAGTAAAAGACTACCTTTACCAGCCTGCCTTGTGGCTAGATGTGGCATATGACTAAATCTAGGCCAATCATACGTTAAGTGGAAGCACTGTATATGGGACTCATGGGTGGTTTTTGAAGGAAAAGGGCATGCTCTTCTCTCTCATCCTCTTTTCTGTTGCCTTGAACCCAGACTAAATAACAGGAGCTCTAGCAGCACTTTCAGACTATGAAGTAACCATGCATTAGAAACCAACACTGAAGGTGATGAACAAGAAATAAAGACTTTCTCAACAAACATTGAGGGAATTTGTTGCCGATAGGACCTGCCTTGCAAGTAATGTTAAAATAATTTCTTCAAAGAGAAGATATAGGTCAAAATCTTGTATCTACATAAAGAAAGGAAGAACTTTAGAGATGGAATAAGAGAAACAAAGGTCATTCAACATGGTGCTGGGTTAGGAATGTCCCTTGGGAGTTCATTTGTGAATCGCCAAACCCAGGCCCGTCATGCTGCAGACCTTCTGTAAGGGTTTCCCAAGAAGGGAACACCAAAACCTGGAATAAGAAATATTGGGGCTCAGGCTTCCCTGGTGATGCAGTGGTTAAGAATCTAATGCAGGAGACACAGGTTCAAGCCCTGGTCTGGGAAGATCCTACATGCCACAGAGCAACTAAGCCTGTGTGCCACAACTACTGAAGCCTGCACTCTAGAGCCCGCGAGCCACAACTACTGAGCCCGTGTGCCACAACTACTGAAGCCCGTGCGCCTAGATCCCGTGCTCCACAACAAGAGAAGCCACCGCAATGAGAAGCCTGTGCACCACAACAAAGATTAGCCCTCCGCTCACCGCAACTAGAGAAAGCCCACGGGCAGCAATGAAGGCCAAGTGCAGCCAAAAATAAATAAATACACAAGTCAATTAAAAAGAAAAGAAATATTGGGGCTCACAGTTAAAGAACCTGCCAGAGGAAGATCATCTTCAAAGCAATGCCACTTTTTCATCATTTCCCATTCCACTTTTGGCATTAATATAATTTCACTGGAAAAGGTAAATGGTAAGTTATACAAATAAATATTTTTAAAACAGGAAATAAGCAAAGAAAAAAAACTAGAGTTACCACCCTCCTCTTCATCCTTTTATTCTAACTGTATCCCCCTTTACACTATAGCTGCCACTTTAAACAAAGCCTATGAAATGGTACACAGTAGGTCTCTTGAACTTTAGGCATTGATGTACCACTTTCACGATTGTCATCATTCTCACTGTGGAAGTAAAATTCATACTTTATGGCAAGACAAGAAAACTTTAAACAGAAAAAATTTTCTCTGCCCTTTGGCCTCCTCTCTTCTACTCTGCACTGTGTATCTGCATTATGCATCAACCAAACCTCCCATCAGCAGAAATGCCTGCTCAACCATAAAGAGCAACATTCTCCTAGCACCAGCAAGACAACTCCTTAAAAGATAACATTCCTTCTTAATCTTATAAGGGGCCACAATGACGCTTAGATCAAATCAGGATTGTGTAAACTGTCAATAATACATCATTTAAGGTACAGCCCTCTGTCTCAAAAAGCTTATATAACTGTGCCTTGACTTCTAATGGGTAGAAGCTTCTTGGAGCTTTCTGAGATGCTATCCCTGAGTTATAATTCTCAATTTGGCTCAGATAAAATTTTCCACTTCTTTCTTAGATTGAGTGGTTAATTTTTCTTTGACACCACTGACCCCAGCCACAGAGTCTACCTACTCTAGCCTTCTCCTAAGCAATAATTTCCATAATATCACGGTCTGATTGGGAAATCATATTGTTTTAAAATTATGTAATCACCAAATTTAAATATATTTATGTATAGAGAAAAATTAAGTCCTGTGCCACTGTTAACAAACATATCACACTTTGGGAAATTCAGAGATGGAAGTTAGAGTATTGGGCTAGCTGTCAGAAGACCAGAGGTCTAGAACTGGCTCTGCCCCTTAAGGAGCTGTGCTTCTTTGCAAAGTATATAACCTTTCAAAGCCTCAGTTGCCTTGTCTCTAGAGTGAATATAGCATAACTGAGGCCCATGGTATATTTTTCAATAAATGTTAGCAAATGTACCAATAATTTCCTTGTCACCCATTGTGATATTGTGATTTATAATAAGAAAGATATATTTGGTCTTCATTGCATAATTGACACAGAGGTAGGTCATAAAACCCTTGACATTTCCTAAGTGATGAGTAATAAAACTGCCTTTTGTTATTCATAACAAGCCTCTTTCACTCACACCAGAATTTATGTTAATGATGTGATTTTTGAAAAGCCCCTAAGGATGGGGGCCAGTTGCCTCTAATCAACTATGCGATTAGAGGGTTGGAATTTTCAACCCCACCCTTGAGACCTTTAGGGAGGGGAGTGGGGCTAGAGATTGAGTTCAATCACCAGTGGCCAATCATCTAATAAATAATGTCTATGTAATAAAGCCTACATAAAACCCCTAAAAGACAGGTTTGGAAGAGCTTCCAGGTTGGTGAATGCATCCACGTGCTGGGAGGGTGGCGAACCTCAGTTCCACAGGCCAGAGCTCCTGCACTCAGGACCCTCTGGACCTTACCCAGTGAATGAATTTATCAGGCTGTTCATCTGTATCCTTTATAACATCCTGTATAATAAGCTGGTAAACATAAGTAAATGCTTCCCTGGGCTCTGTGAGCCATTTTAGCAAATTACTGAATTCAGGGAAGAGGTCATGGGAATCCCAGTTTTTAGCCAGTGAGTCAGAAGTACAGATGACAACCTGGCCTTCAGTTGGTGTCTAAAGTAGGGGCAGTCTTATGGGACTGAGCCCTTAACATGTTGGATCTGATTCTATTGTTACTGAATTAGACAGTCCCACTCTTGGAGTCCTAGCTGAACCGAAGCTTTCCTGGCTCAGTGAGGGAGTTCTATTCTGCTCAGGTTCACACTTCCAATAACAAAACTGAGTTTGGTGCAAGCAAAACAGGCTTTTATTCAATGGCCAGAGAATGGAGAAGGGAAGCTCATGCTCTAAAAGCACCTCCACCCTGAAGGGACGAAAGTGAGGGACTTTTAAGGGGTAAGAGGCAGACAGGTCATCAGGGCTCTAGGAAAAGGGTGGAGATTTCCAGGTGAAATAGGAGGGAAGGGTGCAGGGCACAACCTTTAAAAGAAAGATATAGCCATAGTACATCACAAAGACTGGTTAGAACCATCTGGGTCCAAGATGGTGGAAGATTCGACCTCCAGTAGACCTTGAGCCTCATTATACACTCATTGTAAAACAGCATATGCTAAATAACACACCCAGGAGAACGCCATGACAGTTCTGAGGCCAACCATAAAAGGTCAAAAAGTGGGCGGTGGCCCAATTCCTGGAAATTCCCGCCCCTTCCCCAAAATAATTGGAATAATCCTCACTCATTAGCCTGTGAAATTACCCAGCCCATATAAACTAACCACGCTGTATTTTGAAGCCTCTTGCCTTCCGAGACGGCCCACACTCTGTAGAGTGTGTTTCTCTCTAAATAAATCCACTTCTTACCTATCACTTCACCTCCGAATTCTTTTGTGACGAAGCAAGAACCTTAAATTCACCAGGAACACAGGGGCACCTGGGGGCAGGCTCCAGGTTTCCTCTGCACAGGGTATTCCTGTGGTCAAATCAGAGCCAGCTCAGGGCGGTTTACCACTATATATCTCTGAAAGCATGTATCTCTCAAAGTATAGCTGCAAAGCATCTCTGCCAAACACAGGTACAGCTGAAACAAACACAGAGATGAATCTGGGCGTGTCCTTCAGCTCTCAGGGGTCGGTATGGAGACACAGAGATAAATCAAAGCAAGGAAAGTGGTGACCTTTAGCCTACTTGTCCCACTATCTTGGATCTAGCCAGTTCAGTTTGGTTTTTTCATGGGCCTTTGTGACATCCTGTTGATAAAACACAATTAGGCTACAAGGTTAAAAACAGGTCTGCGGCCTGGGCTGCACGACATGGGTGACACTATCTCCAGGTAGAGTCAGAATTCAGTTAAATCTGTAGGATACTCACTACGTGTTCACGGAGAATTGGAGCATTGTTTGGTGGTATTGGAAAGCAAACCAGCCACTGATAACTTTCCATCCCTCAACTATTTTGCCTCTTTTCCCTATCTCTGGAAGGAAGCAAAATGGCCTTCACCTAGAAGGCTTTCTAAAAGCTGGGTGAGGGACTTTCCTCGTGGTCCAGTGGGTAAGACTCCGTGCTCCCAATGCAGGGGGCCTGGGTTAAATCCCTGGTCAGGGAACTAGATCCTGCATGCATGCCTCAACTAAAGATCCCGCGTGTGGCACAAAAGATCTGGCACAGCCTAAATAAGTAAATATTTTAAATAAATAAATAAATAAATAAATAAATAAATAAATAAATAAATAAATAAAAGCTGGTTGAGCCCTATTTCTGCTATGCTGCCTAAAGTGGATAATGGCCAGTAACTCACAAGAGACAATCCTAGGAAAAATGAGCTAATTTTATAAACCTGTAATATGAACTCTCAGACACACAACACTAAAAAGTCAACGTTTTCTGCAGGAGCCATTCAGCACTCCAGGGGAAACTTGATTTGCCTGAATAATAATAAACTATAATGATAATAGCCAAGTGCACCTCACAGGAGTACTAAGCTTTAATGACTCAATATTTGTGGAACCCTTGAGCACCTCCAAAGTTATGTAAGCATAAATGAATAAGTAGGGACACCATATACCATTGTTATTTCTACATTAAATCTCTCTTGGCAATTTCTTATAATAGCCTGTGAGGTAGGTATTGTATGAGACGAATACATGAACAAAACTATGGAAGAAATAAATATAAAATAATATATAGTAGTGATTTCCAATGAAATAATTATTATCTCATATTAGTGAAAAATAATGGAGTCCTTAATAGCACCTCTAAAAAGCCATTCCTAGGTTGTAAAGTAGAAAAATGAAAATCTGGAAGAGACCCTTAAGATTTAAATGTCTAAAAAGAGTTTGAAAAAATACTTGCTATTTTTTTTTCTTAGGAAGGAGACAGCTAAGATTTTAGTTGTTTTTTTCACTATGAAGAAATTATAATGATGTTTACTCTGTTTAATTTATCTCTTAATAGAAATTGCATACATTATTTTCATACACCTTCCATTCTGCCTTTCCATCTTCCCCTCCATCACCAGCATTATTTATGCAATGTGATAATACTTTTAATGTTCCTAGGTTAAAAAAAAATCTTCAGAACCCTGTATATTTTCATCATATTTTCCAAAATGCACCATTGTGATTGTGATATTGTCCCTAATTTCAACTGAGTTGGCTAAAGGTAGAATGCGTCGGACCAAACAATGTCTTCAACAAACTTTCTTGTAATACCACAATCTCCACCAATGAAAGATTCATTTCTTCCAGTGAGTTTCATCTATAAAAAATCCTCTGAGAGGATTCTGCTGAAGAGTGCTCTTATTGTCCTTGCTTTTCCCCTTTCACCTAGCTGACATCATTTTCCTCAAGACCAAGGGAGTTTCCAGGGGTGAGAAGGAAAGTAAAAATAATGTTATCTCTTTTTTTTTTTTTTTTTTTTTTTTGCGGTGCGCGGGCCTCTTACTGTTGTGGCCTCTCCCGTTAGTGGAGCACAGGCTCCGGATGCACAGGCTCAGCGGCCACGGCTCACGGGCCCAGCCGCTCCGCGGCATGTGGGATCTTCCCGGACCGGGGCACGAACCCGTGTCCCCTGCATCGGCAGGCGGACTCTCAACCACTGCGCCACCAGGGAAGCCCAATGTTACCTCTTTGATGAGAGTAATTCTGAGTGGGACAACACTGTACCAGGTTTTGAACAGGTTCATCCTGAAAGAGGGCAGAAGGGACACGGAGAGGTAGGAGGACATTAATACAAAACCCACATGCTTTATGTTCTGCCTAGGACCAGATGCGATTGCCTATAAGCATCGGTCGTAGGATTATTTTCCATTCACTGAGTATTCTTGCGAATGTTCTGCTTTTTGTTTACAGCATTGACATTTTGTACACAGTAAATATTTTTACATCCTTACACCCTGTTGAACATCCTAAATTTTGTCACTCCAGGAGTACTGGGAGTGGACTTGGACAATAGGGGCCTCTACCCCAGCAGGTGCTGAAGCTGCCATTTTCCACGTCACTCCGACAGGACCAAGGGCATGTGGCCACCCAGAGACTGTGTTCCACCTTCTAGACCATGCCACGGTAACTGGGACTCTGGATTGTCTGTTCCACAAGCACTGAGCCCACTATTCATCCCCGTGGGAGCTCTTTCCTGGAGTCTCTCTTCCTGTTGGCCTGCTTGCAGTGGGTGTCTTCCTTCCTAGACCCTAAGGGTAAATAAATGCTATTAGCAGAGATGTCTATGGATCCTGGTTGTGAGGGTGCCTGTGGGCATTGCAGACCCCTCAAGTGTGGAGTGATATTGGGGTGGGAAGAGACAGGGAGGAGGAATGGATGGTGGAGTGGGGACAGCTGGAAACAGCTGGACCTGCCATCATCACGTTCAGTTGTAGAGCAAAGAAAATTCTGAAAAGTCTCAATTAAAACCTTGTCTCACGGTCCAGTGGTTAAGACTTAGTGCTTCCACTGCAGAGGGCACAGGTTCGATCGGTGGGGTGCAGCCAAAAAAAAAAAAAAAAAACCTTGCCTCAGCCTCAGGTTTCTTCCAAGACTTTTAAAGAAGAGCCCTGGAGGTAGGGCTTGGGGTCATCAAGCGGGCAGATAATTCCAGGCATGGACCAGGTGGCATAAAGAGAAATCTTATTTCTTTTTCTTCCTTCCCTTCCTTCCTTCTTTTTTTTTTTTGTTCAGAATCAAAGGAAATCTTTATTCTTTGCTCAAAGAATGGAGAGGTACGAACTCCTACTTTCCCGGTACATGCTCTCCCTGACAGGCCGTGGCAGGGCTCCTTTCTACGGGTCTTGTCAGCGGGGAGAGGGCGGAGTTCTTGCGGGTTGGCGCAGGCGTGCTGCTCACGGCTCCAGCCGGCAGCGCGGGTGCAGCGTCTCTGCGCACAGTCCACCACCGCCATCTTGAACTGAGGGGTCTTGCGCGGCCCTTCTGCACACAGCCCGCCAAGCTGAGGTGTCAGGTGCAGACCCCAGACACTGGGAACTCCGGTCTGAAGTGCTGGGTGTGTGGACTATGCATGCGGTCCCCTGTGAGCAAATGAAACCGGACTAAGCCCAAAGGAGAAGAAAAAAGGTTAGACTTGACTTTATTGCCCACATTCTATTTTTATTTCCTGGGAATTGTTAATCGTCTTTGCCAGTGACAAATCCCTCCCCTGCCTTTTGTCCTGGTCCTCATTCTTGAGGGGCGCAGGTTGTTTACTGTAACTGCTTCCTGCTAAGTATGGGTGTTGTCATAACCCGGGGTGGAGGAGCAGGACTTCTCCCCAGCTACCTTTAGATATGTTTGATGGTCCCAAGGCCTCAGCTCTAACTTTTTGTATCCCTAGTGACCGCCTTTTGCCTTACCTTTTGGAGACAAAGGGCACTAGACAATTTAATATACCGGGCCCAAATATTAGCGAGAGAATAATGGTCACGTGTCAAATTTTCCTAAAAATGAAGGTATCTAGGTCTTTCGCCTGTAGGCAAAGATGCAAAGATGTCGAGGCTCTTTCCTCTGGCCCGAATATCCCTGAATTACACTTTGGTTGTGTTTTGGAAGAGAAGCTTCAGGTCAGAGAGAGGTTCACACTAGTAGTCAAGGAGGTCTCTTGTCCTAGGTTGTTTTTCTGGAGGTTAAGGCTCGGGGAGCTCTTCCCTTGAATGCAACGTCCCCACGGAGTTGCAACCCCCTTTGCGTCTCGGTGTTTTTGGCAAGAAAGTAAATTAATTTTGAAACTGTGCTGTTCGTTTTACTGTTCCTTTACCATATTAAAAAAAAATGTTGTTGTAAAGGTATATTTGTTTTTACAAAGGTAGAAAATATTTTATTTAACAGTTTGTTGTCTTGTTTATTGTATCTTTTATATTTGGATGGGCTGGACCTGATTATATAACAGGACCCTCCCAACTTTCCTGGGTACAATTTTTGGTATAGGATTGAGAGGACATTACAGATGAGTAAGATGGGTATTTTCAGATGATTCAGATTAGTATTTTTGTAATCAGGTACAGTATGCAGCGATGAGCATAGTGTAGTCAATCTCTCCGTTAATCAAGATATAGAATATTTTCATGCTACATAATGAAAAGGGGAGAGAGAATGGAGATCTAATGCATACCATGAACGTTTTGTTAAAGTAGTACTGCCACATGTATCAAAATGGCTCTCTTTTCCTCATAGTTAGCAAAGCACTGATCTATATATAAAGTGAAAAAAATGATTAAATTTCTAATAAGTTCACATATGTAAGTGACTAGTATGGAGAAAGTCGTAGTATAGTATATTAAATAGTGATTGTGGGACTTTCTCTTAGGCAACAGAGTGGAAGAACTTTAGAAATAACCCTTTATCTTATATGTAGAAGTTGAGACCCAGAGCTTTGGCCAGTGCTTCATGATTAAATAGTGTTGATGCCAGATTCCTAATACAAGCTTTCTGCTATAATCAGTCCCAAATGGCTGATCCATCATTAATACAAATGCCCCCAAAGATACTTGATATTACGTACAGATTATATTTCTGTTAAACTAGTGTAAACTTTCCCCGGTTCCATATCTCTAGATTCCTGGTTTGTTACATTATTGCTTAATGGTTTAACTGAAATTGACTGACTAGTACTAAGCAAATATTCTGCAAACCTAAGGAAAACTATATATAAAGCGTTAACTGGTAGGTATAGTCTTTTGTTCTTAATTCAAGGATCGTCACTAGACAATGAAGGGACCTCCAAGTTAGACGTTTTAATTGGGAGACAATATGCAGCAGAAACATCCATTCAACCCTAAAAATATGTTTGCTTTAGATCTTTGATTAGTGTCACATTCCCACTACTCAGTATTTCACAAAAACATTGGACTAGATGGTTCTGTATATACTTGGCAGCAGGCTGATTCAGTTTTTTACAACATGAACAATCAAAAGGAAGCTTAACATTATTATTATGAAAAATATATTAACAATTAAATTTTAAAGGAAAATATGCTTATATTTTGAAGGTAACATTGCTATTTGGTCCGTGCAGCAGGACAAAAAGTTGATTGTGTGAGGAGCAAAGATTTCAACCTTATATTGAGTTCATTTGGATGGGAGAGGAGAATATGTCTTTTTAAAAAATAGAGATATAACTTACACCAACTAAAGTGCTCAGATCTTAAATATACAGCTTGATAAAATTGTATGTGTTGATTCACTCGTGTAACCACTACCCTAATCAAGATGTAAAACATTCTAGACCTCCCTGAAGATTCCCTCGTGTCCCTACCCATACAGTAATCCCCACCAGACACATACCAGTATCCTGATTTTATCATCATATTAGTTTCTTTTTGAACTTCCTGTAAATAGGCTCATACATCATGTACTCTATTGTGTCTGGCTTATTTCACTCAACATTAAGTTTGTCAGATTCATACATGTTGTTGTGTGTATCAGTAATAAGTTATTTTTTATTACTGTGCAGGAATTGGTAGGTCAAGGATTATAATTATGTATGACATTTGTAGGAAAAGGCAAATATTTTCCCAAATTGGTGATAACAGTAAAAGTTCTGTTTGCTCCACACCCTCACACATCCGTTTTTGGTCTTTTTCATTTTAGCTATTCTGGTGGATATGGAGTGGTTTTATCTTGCAGTCCTCTGAAAACTAATATTTTGAGGATCTTTTTATATATTTATTGTCTATTTTGATATTCTCTTTTAGGAAGTATTGTTTAAATCTTACCCACAAACAATTGAATGTTCTTTTTCTCATTTAATAGGAATTCTTTGTATGTTCTGGATATGAGTCTGTTGATACATATGTATTGAGGTTATTTTCTCTCAGTTTTAGCTTACCTCTCATTCTCTTGATAATTTATTTTACTGAATAGTTCTTAATTTTAACAAATGTCAATAGTTTTATGGCTACTGCATGGATATATTTTATTTTTATTTATGTAGAGGCTTCGTTGTTTAGCTTTCACATAAGTCTATGACCAATATCTGTGTAATTTTGTATGTGGTATAAAATACAGGTCCAGGTTCTTTTAAAGGTAAATATGTGTAGTCCAATTGGTCCAGTGCCATTATTGAGAAGATTGTCATCTCTGAAACTGCAGTTGAGACACATGCAAGGACCAGTTACAGACATAGCATTTCCTTTGGAGGAGACTGAACCTGTCAAAAAAAAGAAAGAGAAACAGGGACATTCTGAAAAATGTCTCTTTATTTGGTATTAGGGACATTTTGGTTTTGGATTAGGAGATAAATTCTGAAAAATGTATATTAATATTCTAAAATAAAAAGTTTATTTAAAGATGTATGCAGGTTTCCAGTTTCAACTCTGACATGCAAGGAAGTTAGAAGTCGTCACTCATAAGAAAAATCATGAAAAATAATCTGAAAATCAATGACTTATCTTGGGCTTATTGGAGAACTGAGGTTACAGGGCAAACCACCACGCAAAATCTGGAGAGACAGGCAAATATAAAGAATCATAGATAAGTTTTCCGCTTACAGGAGCAGGAGCTGCTGTAGCTACAGACTGGTAGGGACACTTAAATGTCACTTTGATGAATTATAGGAGGCAGACCTAAACTAGAGTGAGAAGGAGAGACTTCTGAGGTCTACGGTCTTAGAGAGGGTCCCCACACTTTTCCTGGGTTTTACTTAATGTTTTATCTCCACATTCATTGAACTTGTCTTCTCCTTTGGTCAGTGTGCTGTTAAAATTATTCAATAAGTTATTAATTCAGATACTATATTTTGCTGTTCCATTGTCCTAAAATGTCCATTAGGATATTTTTTATAGATTTTAAACTTCTGCAAAAATCATTCATTTTTCATTCATTTCCTCATTATTTCCCACTACTTTTAATATGTATATATTTTAACATGTTTCGTGGAGTATAATTGCTTTACAATGGTGTGTCAGTTTCTGCTTTATAACAAAGTGAATCAGCCATACATATACATATATCGCAATATCTCCTCCCTCTTGCATCTCCCTCCCATCCTCCCTACACCACCCCTCTAGGTGGTCACAAAGCACCAAGCTGATCTTCCTGTGCTATGTGGCTGCTTCACACTAGCTATCTGTTTTACATTTGGTAGTGTGTATATGTCCATGCCACTCTCTCACTTTATCCCACCTTACCCTTCCCCCTCCCAGTGTCCTCAAGTCCATTATCTAGTTCTGAAACTTTATTCCTGTCCTGCCCCTGGGTTCTTCAGAACCACTTTTCTTTTAGATTCCATATACATGTGTTGGCATACGGTATTTGTTTTTCTCTTTCTGACTTCATTCACTCTGTATGACAGTCTCTAGGTCCATCCACCTCACTACAAATAACTCAATTTCATTTCTTTTTATGGCTGAGTAATATTCCATTGTATATAGGTGCCACATCTTCTTTATCCATTCATCTGTCTATAGACACTTAGGTTGTTTCCATGTCCTGGCTATTGTAAATACAGCTGCAATGAACATTGTGGTACACAACTTTTTTTGAATTATGGTTTTCTCAGTGTATATGCCCAGTAGTGGGATTGCTGGGTCATATGGTAGTTCTATTTTTAGTTTTTTAAGGAACCTCCATACTGTCTTCCATAGTGGCTGTATCAATTTACATTCCCACCAACAGTGCAAGAGGGTTCCCTTTGCTCCACACCCTCTCAAGCGTAGATTTTATGATGATGACCATTCTGACTGGTGTGAGGTAATATCTCATTGTAGTTTTGATTTGCATTTCTCTAATGATTAATGTTGTGGAGCATTCTTTCATGGGTTTGTTGGCAATCTGTATATCTTCTTTGGAGAAATGTCTCTTTAGGTCTTCTGCCTATTTTTGGATTAGGTTGTTTGCTTTTTGATATTGAGCTGCATGAGCTGCTTGTAAATTTTGGAAATTCATCCTTTTTCAGTTGCTTGATTTGCAAATGTTTTCTCCCATTCGGAGGATTGTCTTTTCATCTTCTTTATGGTTTCCTTTGCTGTGCAAAAGCTTTTGAGTTTCATTATGTCAGATTTGTTTATTTTTGTTTATATTTCCATTTCTCTAAGAGGTGGGTCAAAAAGGATCATGCTGTTATTTATGTCATAGAGTGTTCTGCCTATGTTTTCCTCTAAGAGTTTGATGGTGTCTGGCCTTACATTTAGGTCTTTAATCCATTTTGAGGTTATTTTTGTGTATGGTGTTAGGAAGTGTTCTAATTTCATTCTTTTACATGAAGCTGTCCAGTTTTCCCAGCACCACTTCTTGAAGAGGCTGTCTTTTCTCCACAGTATATTCTTGCCTCCTTTGTCAAAGATAAGGTGACCATATTTGCATGGGTTTATCTCTGGGCTTTCTATCCTGTTCCATTGATCTATATTTCTGTTTTTGCTCCAGGACCATACTGTCTTGATTACTGTAGCTTTGTAGTATAGTCTGAAGTCAGGAAGCCTGATTCCTCCAGCTCCGTTTTTCTTTCTCAAGATTGCTTTGGGTATTCAGGGTCTTTTGTGTTTCCATACAAATTGTGAAATTTTTTGTTCTAGTTCTGTGAAAAATGCCAGTGGTGGTTTGATAGGTATTGCACTGAATCTGTAGATTGCTTTGGGTAGTATATTCATTTTCACAATATTGATTCTTCCAAACCAGGAACATGATTTATCTCTCTGTCTGTTTGTATCATCTTTAATTTCGTTCATCAGTTTCTTACAGTTTTCTGCATACAGGTCTTTTGTCTCCTTAGGTAGGTTTATTCCTAGGTATTTTGTTCTTTTTGTTGCAGTGGTAAATGGGAGTGTTTTCTTAATTTCTGTTTCAGATTTTTCATCATTAGTGTATAGGAATGCAAGGATATCCGTGCATTAATTTTGTATCCTGCTACCTTACCAAATTCATTGATTAGCTGTAGTAGTTTTCTGGTAGCATCCTTAGGATTCTCTATGTATAGTATTATGTCATCTGCAAACAGTGACAGCTTTACATCTTCTTTCCTGATTTGGATTCCTTTTATTTCTTTTCCTTCTCTGATTGCTGTGGCTAAAACTTCCAAAACAATGTTGAATAATAGTGGTGAGAGTGGGCAACCTTGTATTGTTCCTGATCTTAGTAGAAACAGTTTCAGTTTTTTACCATTGAGAACGATGTTGGCTGTGGGTTTGTCATATATGGCCGTTATTGTGTTAGGTAAGTCCCTCTATGCCTACTCTCTGGAGAGTTTTTATTATAAAGGGGTGTTGCATCTCTTGAGATGATCATATGGTTTTTCGTCTTCAGCTTGTTAATATGGTGTATCACGTTGATTGATTTGCGTATATTGAAGAATCCTTGCATTCCTGGGATAAACCCCACTTGATCATGGTGTGTGATCCTTTTAACATGCTGTTGGATTCTGTTTGCCAGTGTTTTGTTGAGGATTTTTCATCTATGTTCATCAGTGATATTGGCCTGTAGTTTTCTTTCTTTGTGACATCTTTGTCTGGTTTTGGTTTCAGGGTGATGGTGGACTCGTAGAATGAGTTTGGGAGTGTTCTTCCCTCTGCTATATTTTGGAAGAGTCTGAGAAGGATAGGTGTTAGCTCTTCTCTGAATGCTTGATAGAATTTGCCTGTGAAGCCATCTGGTCCTGGGCTTTTGTTTGTTGGAAGATTTTTAGTCACAGTTTCAATTTCAGTGCTTGTGATTGGTCTGTTTATATTTTCTACTTCTTCCTGGTTCATTCTGGGAAGGTTGTGCTTTTCTAAGAATTTGTCCATTTCTTCCAGGTTGTCCATTTTATTGGCGTATAGTTTCTTGTAATCTCTCATGATCCTTTGTATTTATGCAGGATCAGTTGTTACTTGTCCTTTTTCATTTCTAGTTCTATTGATTTGAGTCTTCTCCCTTTTTTTCTTGATGAGTCTGGCTCATGGTTTATCAATTTTGTTTGTCTTCTCAAAGAACCAGCTTTTAGCTTTATTGATCTTTGCTATTGTTACCTTCATTTCTTTTTCATTTATTTCTGATCTGATCTTTATGATTTCTTGCCTTCTGCTAACATTGGGGTTTTTTGTTCTTCCTCTAATTGCTTTAGGTATAAGGTTAGGTTGTTTATTTGAGATGTTTCTTGTTTCTTGAGGTAGGCTTATATTGCTATAAACTTCCCTCTTTGAACTGCTTTTGCTGCATCCCACAGGTTTTGGGTTTTCATGTTTTCATTGTCATTTGTTTCTAGGTATATTTTGATTTCCTCTTTGATTTCTTCAGTGATCTCTTGGTTATTAAGTAGTGTCTTGTTTAGCCTCCATGTGTTTGTATTTTTTACTGATTTTTTCCTGTAATTGATATCTAGTCCCATAGCATTGTAGTCAGAAAAGATACCTGATACAATTTCAATTTTCTTAAATTTACTAAGGTTTGATTTGTGACCCAAGATATGATCTATACTGGAGAATGTTCCATGAGCACTTGAGAAGAAAGTGTATTCTGTTGTTTTTGATGGAATATCCTATAAATATCAATTAAGTCCATCTTGTTTAATGTATCATTTAAAGCTTGTGTTTCCTTATTTATTTTCATTTTGGATGATCTGTCTATTGGTGAAAGTGGGGTGTTAAAGTCCCCTACCATGATTGTGTTACTGTCGATTTCACCTTTTATGGCTGTTAGCATTTGCTTTATGTATTGAGGTGCTCCTCTGTTGGGTGCATAAATATTTACAATTTTTATATCTTCTTCTAGGATTGATTCCTTGATCATTATATAGTGTCCTTCTTTGTCTCTTGTAATAGTCTTTATTTTAAAGTCTATTTTGTCTGATATGAGAATTGCTACTCCAGCTTTCTTTTGATTTCCATTTGCATGGAATACCTTTTTCCATCCCCTCACTTTCAGTCTGTATGTGTCCTTAGGTCTGAAGTGGGTCTCTTAGACAGCATACATACGGTTCTTGTTTTTGTATCCATTCAGCCAGTCTGTGTCTTTAGGTTGTAGCATATAATCCATTTACATTTAAGGTAATTATCGATATGTATGTTCTTATTCCCATTTTCTTAATTGTTTTGGGTTTGTTATTGTAGGTCCTTTCCTTCTCTTGTGTTTCCTGCCAAGAGAAGTTCCTCTAGCATTTGTTGTAGAGATGGTTTGGTGGTGCTGAATTCTCTTAACTTTTGCTTTTCTGTAAAGGTTTAATTTCTCCGTCGAATCTGAATGAGATCCGTGCTGGGTAGAATAATCTTGGCTGTAGGTTTTTCCCTTTCATCACTTAAAATGTGTCCTGCCGCTCCCTTCTGGCTTGCAGAGTTTCTGCTGAAAGATCAGCTGTTAACCTTATGGGGATTCCCTTGTATGTTTTTTGTTGTTTTAGCCTTGCTGCTTTTAATATGTTGTCTTTGTATTTAATTTTTGATAGTGTGATTAATATGTGTCTTGGCATGTTTCTCCTTGGATTTATCCTGTATGGCACTCTCTGTGCTTCCGGGACTTCATTAACTATTTCGTTTCCCATATTAGGGACGTTTTCAACTATCATCTCTTCAAATATTTTCTCAGTCCCTTTCTTTTTCTCTTCTTCTTCTGGGAACCCTATAATTCGAATGTTGGTGCGTTTAATGTTGTCCCAGAGGTCTCTGAGACTGTCCTCAATTCTTTTCATTCTTTTTTCCTTATTCTGCTCTGTGGTAGTTATTTCCACTATTTTATCTTCCAGGTCACCTGTCCATTCTTCTGCCTCAATTATTCTGCTTTTGATTCCTTCTAGAGAATTTTTTATTTCATTTATTGTGGTGTTCATCATTGTTTGCTCTTTAGTTCTTCTAGGACCTTGTTAAACGTTTCTTGTATTTTCTCTATTCTATTTCCAAGATCTTGGATCATCTTTACTGTCATTATTCTGAATTCCTTTTTAGGTAGATAGCCTATTTCCTCTTCATTTGTTTGGTTTGGTGGGTTTTTACCTTGCTCCTTCATGTGCTGTGTGTATCTCTGTCTTCTCATTTTGCTTAACTTACTGTGTTTGGGGTCTCCTTTTCACAGGCTACAGGTTTGTAGTTCCCGTTGTTTTTGGTGTCTGCCCCCAGTGAGTAAGGTTGGTTCAGTGGGTTGTGTAGGCTTCCTGGTGGAGGGGACTGGTGCCTGTGTTCTGGTGGATGGGGCTGGATGTTGTGTTTCTGGTGGGCAGGTCCATGTCCAGTGGTGTGTTTTGGGGTGTGTGTGACCTTATTATTATTTTAGGCAGCCTTTCTGCTAGGGGGTGGGGTTGTGTTCGTGTCTTGCTAGTTGTTTGGCATGGGGTGTCCAGC
>RJWK010027956.1:6760-26223 GCA_004363435.1 Platanista minor | reverse complement strand
CTGCTTTATAACAAAGTGAATCAATTATACATATACATATGTTCCCATATCTCCTCCCTCTTGCGTCTCCCTCCTTCCAACCCTCCCCATCCCACCCATCCAGGTGATCACAAAGCACTGAGCTGATCTCCCTGTGCTATGCGGCTGCTTCCCACTAGCTATCTATTTTACATTTGGTAGTGTACATATGTCCATGACACTCCTTTTATTTTCATAAGTTCTCCAGCACACTCATAAATGACCAACCTACCTCAATATCTTTGTAATCAACACTGTCACCATAGCAACTAAATCCCAGAGGCGCTATGCCAATACCTTGCCCTCTTCTATCACTCCATTTCATGCCACCACCAGTGATAGTTTAAATAATTATAAAGATGCTGTGTACCATGGAATACTTCTGCCACATTTCCTCTAGTAAGGAGATTATCTGAGTGCTCATATGAACAACTGAAACTCAAAGCCTCATTTTGAAGCTTTACTTCATGATACCAGGTCAGGTTTAGAACCAACTTACTTATCAGTCAGGATCCTGATAGAAAGATGGCACACCTTAAAAGGCTTAATTGAAGAGAATTTAATGAGGGAACAATTCACAGAGGTGTGAACATGGTTAAGAGTACAAACCGAAGATGGTGAGGCGCCCCTGGACTTTCAAGAGTGGGAAACCACCACCAGCACCAGATCTAAAGGGGCAAGAAGAGGGAATTTGGTTATCAGAGGGCCGTGAGAATTAGAACCACACAAGAAGGGATTCCTAGAAGAAACTGTAGTTTAAAAGAAAGGCAGCCACGGCTGAACCTGGAGAAAGTGGGAAAGTACCTTAATCACTCAGTCCTCCTGTCTTCTGGTCTCCAATCCTTACCTCCTATACTCAAACCCAGATAGCAGGCAGAGAGCAGGGTATCCTGGGTGATTCAGTCCCTAGCAATTGACCTTTCTGAACATATAAAAGGGCAGAGTAACACAGAGAAATGATCGGAGGGAGCAAATAGAAAAAAAATCATAACAACTCCCAAATTCATTTTGTGAGGCCAGCATAACCTCGATGATAAAACTTATCAAGGACACTTCAATAAAGAAAAATTACAGTCACACTCAAAAACACAGATGGAAAAATGCTAAACAAATTATTAGGAAACTGAATTCAGTCATATATATTTAGAAGGAAAATAAAAGAGAAACAAGTTGAACCTAATGCAAGAATGCGAAGTTAATTTAATATCTGAACATAAATCAGTGTAATTCAACATATAAACAGAATAAATAAGAAAAATCAGGTAATCATCTCAATCAATGCAGAAAAGAATTAAAAATTCAACAAACATTCAAAAACATTTTAAAATCTATTACTAAACTAGGAATTAAAAATGATTTTCTTAGAAAAAGGAACCCTCCAACACTGTTGGTGGGAATGTAAATTGGTTAGCCACTATGGAGACCAGTATGGATGTTCCTTAAAAAACTAAAAATAGAGCTACCATATGATCCAGCAATCACACTCCTGGGCATATATCCAGAGAAAACCATAATTCAAAACTATACAGGCAACCCAATGTTCATTGCAGCATTCTTTACAATAGCCAAGACATGGAAGCAACCTAATGTCCATCGACAGATGAATGGATAAGGAAAATGTGGTGTGTGTGTGTGTGTGTGTGTATATATATATATATATATATATATATATATATATATATATATATATATATATACACAATGGAATATTACTCAGGTATAAAAAGGAATGACATAATGCCATTTGCAGCAACATGGATGGACCTAGAGATTATCATACTAAATGAAGTAAGCCAGACAGAGAAAGATAAATATCATATAATATTGCTTATATTGGAATCTTAAAAAAAAGATACAAATGAACTTATTTCCAAAACCAAAAGAGACTCACAGACACAGAAAACAAACTTACGGTTACCAAAGAGGAAAGGAGGAGGGAGGAGGGTTACGTTAAGAGTCTGGGATTAACATGCACACACTACTATGTATAAAATAGATAATCAACAAGGACCTACTATATAGCACAGGGAACTGTACTCAATATTTTATAATAACCTATAAGGGAAGAGAATCTGAAGAATATATATATATGTTCAGTGATATATATATATATATATATATATATATATATATATATATATAACTGAATCACTGTGCTGTATACCTGAAACTAATATTATATTGTAAATCAACTACACTTCAATAAAAACTTAAACTAAATTTTTAAATTTTTAAAAAGATGACTTCCTTAATCTTTTAAAGTATATCTATAGGAAATCAATACCAAACATCTTACTTAATAATAATATATTTAAAATTTTCTCATGGAAATTTTTTTTAAATACTAAGTTCACAGTAAGTGAATAAGGCAATAAAAAGAAATATGTTAGAAGGATTAAGTACATGTTGTGATTATATATGTAAAACAATCCATAAGAATCTAAAATTAAAATATTAGGATTAATAAGTTTATTTAGCAGGATTTCTTGATACTAAGTTAATACCAAAATCAATTGTCTTTATACACACCAGCTGCAAAACACTTAGAATATAAATTTTTTAGTGATGCCATTTCCAACAGCCTAAAAATATCAAATCTCTTTTAATAAATCTAATAAAATTCACAAAGAGCTCTGTACAAAATATTATAAAATATTATGGAGAGAAATTAAAGATGACCAAAGCAAGTAGGAGAAAACTATGTTCATAGATTGAAATATTATATATTGCAAAGATATCAGTTCTCTCTAGATTGATTTCATTTCCATGTAATACCAGTCAAAATTCCAAAGTTTTTGATAGATTGTAACAAGTTGTTTCTAAAATACATATGGAAATACAAAGGATCAAGAGTAGCCAAGGCACTATTGAATGAGGAGGAGGAGAAGGCAGTAGTGGTAGTGGTGGTAGTGGTGATAATGAAAGGATTTAACAATCATATATCAAGTCTTACAATAAACATACAATAGTGAAGAAACTGTGTTATTTTTTCAAAGATAGACAAGTAGATCAATGGAATAATATAGAGAGCCCAGGAACAGCTCCCACACATATATATGTACACTTGACCTAAAGGGAAAAAAAGGAAAAGATATTTTTATTTTTTTTATTGAAGTATAGTTGATTTACAATGTTGTGCTAATTTCTGCTGTACAGCAAAGTGACTCACTTATACACATTTATACATTCTTTTTTTATATTCATTTCCATTATGGTTTATCCCAGGAGATTGGATATAGTTTCCTGTGCTATACTGTAGGACCTTGTTATTTATCCATTCTAAATGTAATAGTTTGCATCGACTAACTTCAAACTTCTAGTCCACCCTTCTCCCTACCCTCTTCCCCCTTGGCAACCACAAGTCTGTTCTCTATGTCTGTGAGTCTGAGGAAAAGATATTTTAAATAAATAACACTGAAATAATTGGGTGACCATTTGGGATAAATGAAACTTGAATCCAACTTCAGGTCACACACAAAAGGCCCAGCTGATTTGAATGACCTTCTGGCATCTCAGCTAAAACTGAATACTCCAGGATAATCTAGGATGGCCATTCTGGGAGGCCTCAGGGGATTGCTTGTCTCTGCTCTACACAGCCTCTCATCCTCTAGTAATCCAGCCCAGCCTGGCTCACATGGCAGCAGCTTTCCAATGGAGCACTGGTTCTCAGCTGGGGTGATTTTGCCCCATTCCACAGGACATTTGGCAATGTCTACAGACCATTTTTGTTGTCAAAATTGGGGTTCGAGGCTGTGAGGTGGTGTGTAAGGAGGCTCGCTCCTGACATCTAGTAGGTAGAGTCCAGGGACTCTGATAAACTTGCTACAATGCACAGGAGAGGCCCCAACAAAGAAGTATCAGGTCCATAATGTCAGTAGTATAGAAGTTGAGAAACATTGCAATAGAGTGAGTAGAAACTGTAAGGTTTCTTGAGGCCTAGGCTTGGAAATCATAAAATATGATTTTCACTGCTTTCTACTAAGCAAAGTATCACAAAGTCAGTCCAGATGCAAGGGGTTGGAAAATAGATTACACCTTTTGGTGGGAGGAGCTACAAAGAATTTATAGACATTTGTTAGCTACCACAAAAGCTGATGTTTTAGGGGTGGAGTGGGAGATTGAACTACTAGGTTTTTATGAAATGGAGAAAATTGATCCACATAAGTTGAAGTTAGGCAGAAGGGTTCAAGGATGGTTCTGAGATTTCAGAAATGGAGCATTAAGGAAATAGAGAAGCAGTTGACTAAGATTAAGATGGCAACAGTACTGTGTAATATTCAGGTCTGACATGTTGATTTTGAGATACCCACATCTAGGGAGGAGAATTGAGTCATTTGAGTTAAGTCCCATGAATGCGGGATGCCACAAAGTCTTGGCAGTTAACATAGATAAATAAAACTAGAAGTTTATCTTATTGCCATACTCACCATAATGTCATAACTCCAAAAATCCAAGTTCAACTTAAAAAAAAAAAAAAAAAGAAAATAATTTAGGTCTTCACTAAGGCCACTTGATGAGTCAGCAAAGGGAGAATTACATCACACAGCAAACACAACAATCATTAAAACTCTCTTTAGAAATTTCCTGCATTCCCCCAGTCCCATTACACATGACACCTACTCACATTTCTTCTCTCTTTCCTTTTACAGACCCCCAAAATTGCTCTCAGACTACCTGACTTTCTTTTTATTCCTCCACTACTTGTCTTCCTCTCTGCCACCTTCCTTGGATCTTATTTTTCTTGGTAGGATATATCCTAGCAATCTACCCCTTATATTTGCTTTTCCCTTTTACCACCCCCTCTCAACAAAACCAAAGAATCCTCCCTGGTTCCTACTTCCTTAGAAAGTGAATTAAGTGGAGGTTAATAGTTTTTTTTATGTTCTAAATATTTTAGCTCCTGGCTACCTGCATGGAGAAAAGTGATTCTATGACACTGCCTTGCCTGCAATTTGTCTACACATCTATATACACTTACAGGAATAAAAATTGGTCTCAGCTTCCATTTCCAGGTATAAACGAGCAGAAAGACTTCAGATCTGAGGTGGGACCAGGGCTTTCTTCAAACTTTAAGTGATTTCACCTGAAGTGTAAGCTATGGGAACACACAGAGGATATCCACAGGACATGATGTTTCATGGAGAAATAGCATTCATCCTGCCTTACAATGTTTGAAGCGTGTCAGTACTGAACAATTCATTTCCGCAGGCTCAATGATAGGGCCCTGTCTTAGTCTTCAGGAGCTGCTATCACAAAATACCATAGATTGAATGGCTTAAACAAAACATTTGTTTTCTCAAAATTCTGGAGGTCGGGAGTCTGAGGTCAGGTGCCAGCATGGTTGGGTTCTGGTGACAGCCTCTTCCTGGATTGCTGATGGCCACCTCCTTGATATATGCTCACATGGCCTTTCCTTGGTGCATGTGAAGAAGAGAGAGAAAGCTCTGGGGTGTCACTTTCTCTTCTCATAAAAGCACTGATGCCATTGTGTAGGACCCAGCCTCATAACCTCATCTAAACCTAATTACCTCCCAAATGCCCGACTTCCAAACACCATTACACTGGGAGTTAGGGCTTCAACATATAAAATTTGGGGGAACACAAACATTCAGTTCACAATGGGCCCGAAGATTCTAAGATCAGGAAGAAACAACTTTATAGGAGAGTGTGAAAATCACTGTCTTTCAAACATAATTTTTTCCTGGAGTTGAATTCAGAGCAATTCTTACCTTCATGATAAATGTAATTTATATCAAAGCCTAAAATAAGATCTATATTTATTCCTGATTTTAAAGTATTTTAGTGCTTCTCACAAAGCCACCAGTCCCTGCCTTTATTAACTTTAAGCAAACATGCTCTGTTTTTTGAAAACTTTATTAATTCCTACAATTAAAAATCCTTTTCTGTCCTTTTTCATGACAATATCTTCCCTTTTCAAACATCAATTTTTCTTCTTACTGAATTGCAGAGGTAAAAAAAAAAGAAGTTGAATAGCATTGTGAATGTAAACACATCTGTTGCCATGGGAGCAGCAGCAGCGGAGCAAGGAGAACCACCTGTGGCTGCAGTAGCTGCAGGAGACCAATTATCAAATCTGGAATCTCTAATTCAGTAAACAGGAGCAACAGTGAGCATAGTTAGAGAAAATTGTTTATTTTAGTGGGAGGGAGAGAGGTAAGCCAGGAGACTTCAAGAAATATAGGAGGCAGAGCTAAAATTGATGTGCATGTCCATTGCCTAATGAAGTGGTTGTTTTCAAAGGAGCCTGGGGAAAATGCAATTTGCAGCTACTGTGACTGCAACATGGGAGTCTAAATATCACCTCCTATGTTTACTGGCAGTTCCCCAACAGGCCTGGATGGTGCCACCCTACAATTAAGCTGACTGTTGCCAAGCTGCTCCCTACTGGGTACCATAAAATTCTGAGCAATATAAAACAAGTCCAGTAGGACTTGGCCATTCTCTTAGCTTTACAGAAGAAAATCTGCTTAAATGCTCAGTGCCATGGAAATAAAGCTACAGCTACATTTCTCATTCTTCTCCATCTTAATAATGAGGAGAGTAATCAAGGAGACTTTTTATTTACCAAAAGCATCATTATTTGTCTTCTGGGTCTTAGGGGTTGGGGAGCATCTTGGTGCATTTTGTTTTCCAGTTGTCTTAAGAAAAAATGTTAATAGGAACAATTAGGTACACCCACATTTCTGAGATTTTGCACACAAGAACTGAGGACCCACCTCATGAGGACTTGTACCTACTAGAGGGTATGCAATAAAAATTATTTTTGTCCTATATGACATCACCAGAACCAGGACCCCAAGAACTAGGGCCTCAAGGATCTAGTTTTTCACAATCACAGAAAGTAGTCCAATGAACTCCTTGATGAATTATTTGACTATGCAGGCTTTTTGATCCTTCTCTGTTTTTCGCTAAACAGAACAGTTTCCTGCACACATCACTGGTACTTAATAAAATTTATTTAATTGAATTTAAGTAGAAAGAATGAAAAGTTGTTAAAACAATTAGCTGTACCAAATATGAATAGTTGAATTTGATTGATGTGTGATAAAATATCTTAAAAGACTTTAATTTCTGCATTTTAAACTAAACTAGCAGGCTTTTAAATTTTATTTTAAAACTATTAAACTTATTTTTCTGTGGGCCCCAAAAAGGTGGTCAGTCTTGGTTTATAGAGGTTGAGTTTGTACAGTGGAAACAAGAATGCCCAGATTTTTTTAAGTTTTGTGTACAGCTTGGACTCTAATTGGCTGCATGACTTTGGGCAAATCTTTAATGCTCATTTTCCTATTCTGTAATGTTCTCCCTGGTGAGGTCCAAATGACATTATAAATCTGAAGGCATTTCAAAATTTGTAAGCTATAAAATAACCTATATAAGCCTAACCTCCTTAGCATCTTTACACAAATGCCATCTTCTTAGTGAGGCCATCTTTGAGCACCTTGTCTAAAATGCAGCTCACCACCAACCCCATTCCTGCTTTATTTGTGTCTTTACCACTTATCAGTGTGTTGCACAATACATCCTACTTATTTGTTTTGTGTAAGGACTCCCTGCTTGCTAGAATATAAGCTCCATGAGAACAGAGTTTGTTGTCTGTTTCTTTCCCCGGCTATATCCACAGACCTAAATATTTATAAACTAGATGTTTATAAATATTTTTGAATGAATGAATGAATGAAAAAGTGAATGAAAAAGAAATTCATTGTCAATTTTTTCTAAATGGCTTTTCAAAATGATGGAAACATAGGCAGAGTCATTACATCAAGGTTTCTGATCAGATCTGTTATAGTCAACAAACTTCAGTGAAAGATTTAGGACACCCACAAAGCAAATGGTCTTAGGCATACCTCTCAACCATTCCCACTCTGTCACATGGAGAAGCCAACTAGTAACATAAGCTCCAGCCCTCTAATAGGATTGTTATCAGCATAAAATATGATTATGTGAGCAAAGTGCTTTAAAAGTTAAAAGCACCCATAAAGTATTACATTCTGTATTATTATTTAACAGTGGGGTTTCTGGTGCCTTAGTATTTTGTCATGTTATTAAGCCATGGTGGGAAGAAGAGTGACAGTTGCAATAAAAACGTTTTCCAAAGAGTGAAGAGAAGGAAGTTGTAGCTGGTCTCAGCTCTTCTACTCTGAATGCATTTGGAACCTCAGTCATGAGCTACAGAGTAGAACACAGACCACAGGGCTTTGGCCAGATATCAGGGGCACCCTCAGTGTTCTTCATGAATCTTGGAAGAGTCGAGCTGTGAAGCAAACTCAGATATTCTAGCAAACTAAAACGTGTAATGTGCACTGTTCAGTACCTCATAAAATAGATAATTAAAAACGTTTAAAAATTAGTCATACATCTTAAAATAATAAATCACTGCTTCTTTCAAAATGTCATGAAAATGGGAAGTTTCTCCTGACAGATTCCATTGTTCTTTGGGTACTATTTTCCTTTAGTACCTATGCATATGATTAACTTTCAAATAACACTAGGTTTTTAGGTATTAAAATTCAGACTAGTTTTCCACATTTTTTGTTTCTCTTTTCTTCAGAATCATTATATGTTAGGCGTTGAGAATGGTTTTTAATGACAAGCCTTCTAGAATAAGTTGAGTCAGAAACAAGGAAAGTTCTAGGCCTATGTGTTGGGAAATGATGTGATTATTGAAGAACAAAATCCTTTGGAGTCACACTGCCCTGTGTTTCAATCGCAGCTAAGGGACTATTTCAGCCAGTTTCCTGGCTGATTTTAAAATAGATTCCAGATTCTGGCTATCTGTGTATGGAAATGGTGGATACAAGATACTTTTCAGATGTCTATTGTATGAGCTGGTATGCATAAGGGTTTTTAATCTTTAATCTGAAGACAGAGGGATAGGTGGAGAAGAGTGTGAAAGAGGAGTGTGAAAGAGAGAAGATGAAGACAGTCTTTCTCCTCACATGTACCAGGCATTAGTTTGAGGTCCAGTGGAAAGAGGAATGAAGAACAGAAGTGTAAGAAGCAATAATTAATGAGGCAAGGAATGGAGATGTGTGTGCACTAATGGTACAATAAGTGCAAATTCAGGTCTGGGTGAAAAGGTGCTGCACAGAGATGAGAATAAAGCCATCCTTTACCCTGAATTCCTTTTACCCTCTTACAGCACCCCATGCTGCCACCGAACTCAATTCAGACTTGGGGATGCAAGGGCAGCTGCCAACCCAGTGGCTCTGCTTGGCAGAAACTCTTGGAGAGATCATTCTCAGCAGAAGTGATGCTGACCCCATCAAAGTGGGAATCAGAGTGGAGGAACAGAAGTAGCCTTGCTCTCAAACCCATGTGAGACACTATGGAGAGAGACTGGAAGGGTGACTCTCACACAGGAAGGTATAAGGGCACTGCCGTTTTGGTGGTAGTGTTAGCAAGACCTCATCCATACACAGGTAAGACTTGGGGCAGTTCTGGTTATACAGAATATAGTTACCTCAAAGGCCTATTGAAAGGATTGAATTAGATGACAGTGAGGTGTATGGCACTTTGATTTGACACACAGACGGTACCTGATAAATGTATCAGTCTTAGAGGATTTCACAGGTACCTGAATGCAAAAGAGCAAAAAGCATACCCACAGCCCTCAGTGTCCTTCTCTGTTACCCACCACTTACTTAAGCAAACTTACTGAAACTGTAATGGCTCCAGGGGTTTGAGTGATTGTCCAAGACAATATCTAATAGATTTCTGTTCCCTGCACAAATAACAGTCTGGACTTTGATCCCATTTCCATGTCAGGAGTCAGGAGACACTTAGGCACATTGGAATATGCCATGTGTGTTTGTATTCTACCTCACTGGCATCGCTTAAGTATCTTATAAATTAACAATATCCTTTGAAAGAGAGAACATTTTTTGACTTGAAATAGTGCAAATATTAAATGAACAAATCTAAATAAAGTTAGCCATAAATATAATCATCTGGCTCAGAGGAAATTTTTATAGCTAAATCACCATCCCATAGTAGTCCATCATGCTATTTTTAAAGCCCCTGTAACGTTGCCCTCTCAAAGGGGTTTTACAAAAAGAAGTAAAAAAGAAAGGCCTAATAATAAAAATCAAAATGAGGCTGTATACCAAACACTACATAATAAAACATTTATCTTTCCCAGGGGTCTCTCACAGCCAATTCTTCCACTTCATCTACTGCTGAGAAGTTTTATGTTCTCTTGATTACATCCAGAGCAAAATTGCCCCAAATTATTTAATCATATGCGTACCAGGAATGGACTACATCTGGCGAATATAAAGTGAAATCAGCTGCCTCTGTTCTTCCCAGAATTAAATATGCAGTTGTGTGGACTTTCTGAGTAACATAGATTTATGAAATTGGTGTAAATTAAAATATAAAAAATTCACATTGTTTCAGTCAGATGAATGATTCAAATGACAAGAATGTGAAACTTCTTAGCTATGTTCTCAGTCATAGGAAATTCTCATTAGGCCTAAGTAAATGTGCATAGTAGTATGACAAGGTTATAAAAGATCTTCAAGTTAGGAGCCACATTTTCTTTTTCTTGAGAGATTTTTCCACTCTCTCCAACCCTACTCCCTACCCCATTTATATTGCAATGTAAAATTATAGCTATACAGGAACTTAGATAGCAACCAGTTCAATCACTCATTTTAAAGATAAGAAACAAATAAAACTCAGTAAAAATAGTCTTTTTGGTTTAAAACTTTCTGAAAAGATAGTTAAAAATCCTAATCCAGGAGAATGTTTATAAAGGTTCTCTTTGCTTGGTTCTAACCTTAGAGGCCTATAAAGGAATGCATTTTTGTCACCAAGCAACAGGAAATATGAGGCAAAAAGATTGTATGTTTGTCTCTTCCAAGAGACTATGAATTCTTCAAACAAAAGTACTATGTCCTATTATCTTTATAGTTTAATAATGTCCAATATAGACATTAAATAAGAATAAAAATAATACACTATCACATATGTGAGATAAATCAAATATTCCTCCTCCTCATCCTTTTTCAGGAAAGATTTGTCAGATCTTCCATAAAATTTTCCTGTTATGGACTGTGTCAGTAGCAGATGCCAAATATTATATGTAAATTAAATACTATATAACTATTTTCAGTGACACAGACCACAGCACATAGTCAATGGTCTCGACTAGCTAGTGACTTAATTTCTGCATGTGCACAAAGAGAATATACAGAAGAATGCAATAGAGTTTAAAATATCCATATTTATAAATGCCCAACTTTGGTATGCATGTAAAATCATTCTTTTTAAAAAGAACATTCTCCACGAACGCATGAAGATCTTGGAATTTGGTTGTATTTATATTGTTAATAATATGCCTATGTAAACAAGTAGTTTTCAGCTCCTTTTTGAAACTGCCAAAGAATCATTATAAAAAAAGTATTTTTACTTAGCTCTTAATAGGTAAAGAATTCTCTGTAAGAATCTCCAAGTAGTTTTACAGAGAATAATTTCACTAACCTTTACAGTATGCTTCTCTGCAAAAGAGTTTCTAAAAGGAAAGTTATGCTAGCACATTACACTAAGGGTGGTGATGGGAGATAAAAGCCTGACTCTCACCATACTGCTCACACTGGGGACCTTTTGTAGTAGCTTTACAACTATCCAAATATGTGAAGGTGTACTTCACCTAGCATGTGCAGACTTAGTACCTGCAAAAAAACAACCACTGAGGGGCTTTGAAATGTCAATCTTAATATAATTCAAGTTCCATCAAGTAGAAATTTAAACATTTTAAAACACACACAGACACATTTGCCCACCCTCTCTCATATCCCCTCACACCCACTCTAACTTCTGGGCCCACTGACAACTTCACATCTCAAACACCTGCCCTATCCTTTTCTCCACTTTCAGGTTCTCTCTGCCCTATGAGAGACTGCTTGCACAAATGGTCATGCAAAAATCTTAACTTTATTCTGCTTCAGGTGTGCTTTATATTTCCACACTCTTGCTATTATGATGCAAATCTACTATAAGCAAGGCTCTTTTTATCCATATTTGTGGGCGTTCTGGAAGTGCTGGGGATTAAACATAAGAAGCAATCCACACCAACAAGGGAAGGAAATGAATACCCCAACTTCCTTGTCCCTCAGTAAGATAACTTGAAGTTCCTGATGGCATCCCTAGCTGGACTGAACCTCATTGCCTACATAGGTAATCCACCTCGTTTAATGCACCCTCTAATGGCTTTTCTCCTTTCCCTCTCCCACCTTCTCACTCAGCTGCTTCAGCTGTGCAACCCAAGATCCACCCAGATAAACTACTTTTACACAAGTCCTTTTTTTCAGGGTCAGGTTTTAAGGGATCACAACTAAGAAAAAACCTTCCTTCAAACAAAGTCAGTGGTAATGAACAAATCTCAGGTAGTGGGGGGTTGAGAGAGGAGGAGGGAAGAAGTGTCACCTCTTACTAAATATTGGAAAATGGGTTCCAATCATAATGTACCATTATGCTAAGAAAATCTCATAAGATGCATATTCTTCATTTTCAAACTACGGATGTTTTCAGGTGCAGTTTCTGGAGCTATATCTCCACCAACATAGTTTTCTAATGATACTTGGTTTTCAGAGTCATTACATTTGTCTATAGTTGCCAACCTTTGTCTTATCTGGCAAAGCTTACAGAATTACAAGTTATGTTTCCATACTGCTTTAACTTTCACTCTCTCCAGCTACTATCAGTCTGGTTTATAGTAACAGTTAAATACTTAAGTGAAGAAAGAAGAAAGTAAAGAAGGAAGGAAGGAAGGAAGGAAGGAAGGAAGGAAGGAAGGGTGAGAGGGAGGGGGGAGATATAACAGAGTTTGAAAGTGCCTTTGGTGCTAAACCTTGAAGTTCTAAAGGGCCAGTTTGATTCATTCTGTGTATATAAATTATATTTGCAAATTACTTGGTTATCTGTAATTCTTAACAGTAAGCCCAGATATTCCTTAATGTCAAGTGAAAATGTAACTTTCACATACCAGAAACTCAGGAAAAACACTGAGATCTGAGACACATTCTTCAAAGGAAATTAAAGTCTGAACACCAAAGCAGAGTTCAGTAAAGAGACTCAAACCAAGGCATTCCAAGGTCTTAGCGAGTGGTTTAGTTCAGGAATATTTTATTCCATTCCATAGAAGAGCAAAGAATTCAAAACTCAAATGCGCATAAAGGAAAACACAGTGTATGATGTTTCTGGGTCTTGAAAACATAATAAAATTTTGTCTACATGAAGATGAAGTGAATAGTAAAAAAAAAAAATCTTGTGAAAATTAAAGTAGTGATACTCTTACCCTACAATCCAGCAATACACTCCTTGGTATTTACCCAAATGAGTTGAAATTTTATGTCCATGCAAAACCTGCACACAGATATTTATAGCAGTGTGCAGATGTTAATATCAGTGGTTGGCAGGGGTTAGGGGGAGGGAGAGATAAATAGGTGGAGAACAGAAGATTTTTAGGGCAATGAAACTACTCTGTATGATACTGTAATGGTGGATACATGTCATTATACATTTGTCCAAACCCATAGAATGTACAAAACAAAGATTGAATCCTAATGTAAACTGTAGACTTTGGATGATAATGATAGGTTGATCAATTGTAACAAATGTACCACTTTGGTGTAGGATGTTAATAATAGGAGAGCCTATGCATGTGTGGAGGCAGAGGGTATATCGGAAATCTCTGTACCTTCTATTCAATTTTACTGTGAACCTGAAATTGCTCTAAAAAATAAAATTTATTTTTTAAAAATATTAAAGTAGTGCATGATTTTGTTTTCCCCTGCAATTAGCTATCTTGAACAGACTTGTTCAAAATTGTTCTTAAGAAGTTATTTCTTTCTCCACCCTCCTCAAAATAAAATCAAAATAAAGAGGAAAATAATCAATCTTGAAATGCTTGTGAGTTTTTCTTTTCTTCATACCACTCTCTCCAAATCATGTTTTTACAAACGGTCTGGAGATGAAAAATTTTTATGAAAATATTCTCTTCAAATTATAGTGCAAACACCTTGGAATCTGTGTGATCTTTTAGTTCCTACCACAAGAATTAATTTTCTCGGTTTTCTTGGTTTTTCCAAGACAAGCAAGCTGTAGTTCAGTTGAGGGAATACAATAAGTAATTCATCTAGGCTGTAATTTCAAACTGTTGAGCTTCTGGCAACTTGCCCGTCCTCACCATTTCTTCAGATCTTCCTCTCCTCCTCCCTTTATCCTCTTCACTCCCATACATACACAGCTCCCCCCCACCCCCAGTAGCCTCTTTGGAAGCAACACAGGTGTAAAATGATAGGAAGGTTTTGAAGTCACTCAGGCATAATAATTTGCTTTCTATTTTTCAAAGCACATCTACCGGTAAAACAAATCAAGTGTCAGGCAAAGTGGTATAATCAAATGTTGTGTTTTGTACCTCTTTCTGAAGGACAAATAAATTTTCCCTCCATAGGGATGAGAAATTATTTAGAGGTTTGGAATAAACTTCACCTCCGCCCCCAAAGTCTTGATCTTCAAATATTGACTGTCTCGATGAGAAATGCAGACTATTCCCAACAGGCCAGACTCAGAGAGAGTGACAGGCTGCTCAATAACAGGGAAAGCAGTGCCTCTAGCTTCCTTTTCAGCATTCAGGTCACAAACTAGATCCCTTATGGTCTGCATTATATTTACAAGTTATAATATTTTAGTCTCCTTTGCTTCTTCTCTGCCTCTTTGGAATGGAGGGATATAAATTAATAAATATTAAAGTAAATATCGTTTTAAAACCCATGCAAGTAGTAGGAAAAGAAATGCTGTTTTATTACATATTTATAAATGTATACCCAAAGCTTCTCATTCCAGGTTTCTATTCATTTTAGAGATGGGGCCACACTAGTACTCTTCCAAGTTTTTTTCAAAAAAGATGAATACTGAGGTCAAATTCTATGCAACATGACTTACGGTAATTAAATGCCATTCCCTAAGTAATTTCAGCAAAATCCCATGATCCCAGGTATATCAGTGAAGAAGATTCTCTTCTTGACCAGACTTTAGAAGCATGGCCTCTAGCATCTTAAGGCCTGTCCCTAGGGTGACATTGGACCCTCTTCAAATGCTGCCTGAGAAAGCTTACAATTATAAACTTTTCTCTGTTCCTTTAAGATGTAAATATTTCCCCCACCCCCTTACCCTCCACCCCCACCCCACCCCACCCCCGGCCACACTGACCCATGCCCCCTGCAGTGGAAGTGTGAAGTCCTAACCACTGGACTGCCAGGGAATTCCCTAAGATGTAAATATTCTACCACTGAAATCTGTCTCCTCAAGGTCCTGGAAGCCATCTCTTTGAAATACATTCAAGTATATAACTCTCACCCTGGCCCTCAGTACCCATGGGAGAGGAAGAGCCTGACTTCAGATGACACCTTGCTCCAACTTGCATAACCACCCCCTTGTCATAAATATGCAAGAAGATTGTTCCTCCTTGGGATAAGCACCAATTAGCCAGATAGCATACTTACATGAACCAAATGGCCCCTTCACACTCTTTAGTGTCCTTCCTTTACCACATCTCAGTGTTTAAAAAGGCTCCTGCCTTTTATTTCAGCAGACTTGAGCTTAGGTTACACTGAGTTCTCTCCCCTATTGCAATAGTTATTACTGAATAAAATCTGCCTTTGTTGCCATTAACTACTGTCCTGCTTTATCTTTGACATCAGTCAAGGTTCAATGAAAGAAACTGTAACCACTCTAGGCATTTCAGACAGAAGAAATTTAAATACAGGTAATTAGGTATTTACAAAGTCTTATTGCAAGATGACTGGAGAATTGAGAATAGAGTTACTACTTTTACCATTTACGAGCATTTTTAAGTGTGAGTGGTACTTTATTAATAATTACACTGGTACGAGGAGGAGTCAAGATGGCAGAATAGGAGGACACAGAATTTGTCTCTCTTCACAAGTATATCAAGAATACATCTACAAATGGAACAATTCTCAAGAACAACTGCTGAGCATTAGCGGAAGACTTCAGACACCTAAAAGGACAAGAAAAATCCCCTCGCAACCAGGTAGGATGAAAGAAAAAAAAAAAGAAAAGAGGAATTAGAAAAGGGATCAGCAACCCTGGCGGGAAGCTGAACGTGAAGAGAGGTTTCTGCAATCAGAAAAAAACCCTCATGGTGGGAAAATCATCTGGGACACAAAGGTACCTTCAGGGGATCAAAGGAGAAAGCAGTGGATGGTCTGTGGAAGGCAGGGCAAAGTAAGAACTGCGCACATGGTCTGTGCTGCAGCCCTGTGTACCCCAGCCTGAGTCGTGTGTTGCCTTTTGTGAAGGGGGGCTGGGTGCTGGAAAGCGAGGTTTGGAGTGTGGACCCAGAGAGGGGACAGGTGTTGGCTGTGAAAAGACAGCCTGAAGGGACAGGGGTAAGGAGCTCCACAACTGGGAATGTTTGCGGTAAAAGCCTGGGACACGATAGAAGCAAGGCGTCATTGTTGAGTGGCGTGCAAGGGACGGGGCCACCATTACAACCCCTTTCCCCACCTGCCAGCTTCTTCAGCCTACTCAGGCACTAGAAGGGGCACCCATCTGAGCAGGCTCACTCGCCCCTCAAGCCAAGGCCTCCTAAATGCCGCCCATCCCAATGCCTCCTTGGGAATCAGCCCTGGGCACCCCTGACTAAGATGGGAATCCACCAATGCTGGCAGGGTCTGAGTGCTAAAGCATGGGGTGAGAAAGTGGATCCAGGGAGAGGAATGCTGTTGGCTGCAGGATACAACAGAAGGGGTGGGTGAGGGTCTCCGTGGCCAAGAATGCCCTTAGAGGAAGCATGGTCTGCCTAGGAAATGTGGAGCCATTGTTGAGTGGCATGCAAGGGGTGGAGATGCCACTGTCCCACATACCATTCTCTGCCTCCACAGGTACAGGGAGGGACATCCACCACTGCAAGCACACCCCAGTCTGTTGCAACTTCCTGTCAGTCTCTGCTGCTGCAGAAAATTTGCGCACACCCCAGTTGTGGCCACCCCTCCCCGGCCTGAGTAAGTGTGCCCCAATAGGACACTGCTTTCCCTCCCTCTCACCAGGGTGAGGAACAGATGCCTGAGGGCGGTACTCACGCAGAGGTGGAGCCCAAAACCAAAGCCAAGCCCTAGAGGCAGTGCAACTAAGGGAGAGGAACGGAAATCTCTCTGTGCAGCTGTACAAGCCATGGATTAAATCCTCATGACTGGCCTGGTAAATCCTGCATCTGTGGAATATCTGAATAGACAATTAGTGTTCCCACAACTAAGACCCATCTAGCTTCAGCAGCAGTGGACTTTGGAGGCAAGTACACATGGGAGTTGGGCCAGGTCAGAGTCTGAGCTGGCCACACAGTGCCCACAGCAGGTCCAGAGACCTACTTAGAGGTACTGGAGCTCTTCCTGGGGAGGCAGGGGTTGACTGTGGCTCACTGTGGGAGCAGACACTGACAGAGGAGGCCCCAGGAAAATATCCATTTTGGGGTTCTTTTGTTTGTCTAGTTGTTCTCTTGGTTTTTGTTTTCCCTGTTTTTGTTTTTGGTTATTTTTGTATGTGTGTATATTTCTTTTTTTGTTTGTTTTTGTTTGGTTCTGCTTTTACCATCTGTCTGGGGTTTTGTCTGTCTGTCCATTTGTTAGTTTGTTTGTTCTTAATTGTTGTTGTTGCTGTTTTCTTGCTTTTGTCTTTGCTATTGGTCTTGGGTTTTTTTGTTTTCATTTGTTTTCTCCCTGTCCTTTCTTTCTTTTGTTCTTTATTCTCTATTTACTGCCAGCCATGTGGCTTGCAGTGTCTTGGTTGCCAGGCTGGGGGTTGGGCCTGAGCCTCTGGGGTGGGAGTGCCAAATTCAGGATGCTGGAATGGTAGGGAATTCCCTGTCCCAGGGAATATTAAATGGCGAGAGCTCTCCCAGAGGTCTCTATCTTAACTCTAAGACCAGGCTCCTCCCAAATGCTTGCATGCTCCAGTGTTGAATGTCCCATGCCAAACAAGAAGCAAGACAGGAACAAAAATCCACCTATCAGCAGACAGGCTGCCTAAAGTCATACTAAGCCCACAGACATCCCAAAGCACACCACCTGACTTGGCCCTGAACATCAGAGGGACAAGATCCAGCTCCACCCACCAGAAAGCAGGCCAGTCTCTCCCACCAGGAAGCCTACACAACCCACTGAACCAACCTTGCCCACTGGTGGCAGACACCAGAAGCAAGAGGAACTATGACCCTGCAGCCTGTGGAAAGAAGAACTCAAACGCAGTGACCAGACAAAATTAGAATACACAGAAATATGTTGCAGATGAAGGAGCAAGGTAAAAACCCACCAGACCAAATAAGTGAGGAGGAAATAGGCAAGCTACCAGAAAAAGAATTCAGAGTAATGAGAGTAAAGATGATCTAAAATCTCAGAAATAGAATGGAGAAAATACAAGAAACATTCAGCAAGGACCTAGAAGAACTAAACAAAAACAACAAACAGCGATGAACAATGCAATAACTGAAATTAAAAATACACTACAAGGAATCAATAGTAGAATAACTGAGGCAGAAGAAAGGATGAGTGAGCTAGAAGATAGAATGGTGGAAATAACTGTCACAGAGCAGAATAAAGAAAAAAGAATGAAAAGAAATGAGGACAGTCGCAGAAACCTCTGAGACAACATTAAATGCACCAACATTCAGATTATAAGGGTCCCAGAAGAAGAAGAGAAAGAGAAATGATCTGAGAAAATATTTGAAGAGATTATGGTCGAAAACTTCACTAATATGGGAAAAGAAATAGTCAAGTGCAGGAAGCACAGAGAGACACATAGAGGAAAAACCCAAAGAGAAACATGCCAAGACACATATTAATCAAACTAACAAGAATTAAATATGAAAAAATATTAAAAGCAGCAAGGGAAAATCAACAAATAACATACACGGGAATCCCCATAAGGTTAACAGCTGATCTTTCATCAGAAACTCAGTAAGCCAGAAGGGGGTGACAGGACATATTTAAAGTGATGAAAGGGAAAAACTTACAACCAAGAGTACGCTAACCAGGAAGGATCTCACCCAGATTTGACAGAGAAATCCAAAGCTTTACAGACAAGCAATAGCTAAGAGAATTCAGCACCACCAAACCAGCTTTACAACAAATGCTAAAGGAAGCTCTCTAAGAGAGAAACACAAGAGAAGAAAAAGACCTATAAAACCAAACCCAAGGGCTTCTCTGGTGGTGCAGTGGTTGAGAGTCCACCTGCCGATGCAGGGACACGGGTTCGTGCCCCAGTCCAGGAAGATCCCACATGCCGCGGAGCGGCTGGGCCCATGAGCCATGGCCGCTGAGCCTGCACGTCCGGAACCTGTGCTTCGCAACAGAAAAGGCCACAACAGTGAGAGGCCTGCGTATCGCAAAAAAAAAAAAAAA